>NWBT01000043.1:1587077-1633773 GCA_003386485.1 Colletotrichum lentis
TTATCTCCGCACACGTCAACCTCGGTCTTCGCTGCAATACAATGCTGGAATTGTTGTCGGCTGCTCAGAAGAATGCGGTAAAAGGACACCTCTCGGCGGTGTGATGTGTTTCGTCTTTGCACGTTGGGGGGCCTGGCTCTCGTGGGTTGGTCTGTTGCCGTTCTTGAACCTCTCGCTGTCTCGCTCTCGCGCGCTCTTTCTCTGTGTGTCTCTCTCTCTCTCTAGTGGCGTTTTGGGCGAAATCCGGACATTCTGTAGCTGCATTCTGTGGATTTTAAAGGAAACAAGAGTCGCCAGTCGGCAAGCTATTGGGTTTTATCATTATTAGCAGTTTTTTTCGGCATAGGCAATAACTACGGTCTCCCCCGCGTGCTGCCCGTACAACCGGTGATTCTGGACCCCACTTTCGGGATCGTCTTCCGCGAGACATAGGCATAGCCGAGGTTACCGACGAATTCAGTGCGCCACAGTTACAGTTTCCTTGCGCTCCAGGCAACATACCTTTGATTGCTTACCTTGCGACGATGTCCATCATTACAACGTGGGGGACAAGCAAGATCTGCGGATGATCGTGAATTCCGATTGACGCCGATTATCTGCGGGGTATCCTATCCCTGAGCTCCCGCTACCGTACGACTACCCCGTCCGGTCCTTCAATGCATGGGACTCGAGATTTTCCATGCAAATACGCGTTTAGTCGCTGGCATACTGCCCATGCTTTCCTACCAAATCATGAGAGCCTCGATACTTTCCACCTTCGCAATCTGCCATAACAGCGGTACCTCGGCCAACGATGCATTTGCCTAGACTGCAGCAGCATACACCGGGCTAGTCAGTCTATGCCACGTAGTGCTCGTTGTGCTCCGCCAAGAACTCTGGCGGCACCTCATTGAAGCTGTCTCGTCTCGACGATGAGGTTTGTAGAGACCCGGCGTGGGAGTGTCCATCCTTGTGCTCTTCCAGCCGCGACACTAGCAAATCGGCAGGAACCTCATTGTCACTCTCGTCGTGATGGCTCTCCACCATGCTTGTGCCACCAGGCTCCGCTTGTGCCGCCGAATGCGGTTCACCATCACCGTTCCGCCAGGGTTCCTCGACATCTTCTATAAAACCCGTTGGCTGGGGCTGTGGCAGACTCGCTCGAAGCAGACTCTGGGCTTCTTGGAAAGCCTCGAGCTCGGCCCCAATGGCACAAATCAAGAGATTCCAGCTGTTACGCTCGGCTTTCCTCAAATGTTCTCTCAGTTCCAGGATAACCTTTCTCATCCGCGGTAGCAGCGCCTGTACGCCTTGTTGCCGTGCTACCTGAGGTTGCTTGCCCACGGCTGCGGCACTGCCGCCGCCGCCGCTCAATGTCCGGCGCAAATCGGCTTCAAATTCGGTGACAAGCTTGATCGTTTCCCGCCATAGCTCCATACCTTTGTCGAGCGCATCGTGATCCTTGTCGACCTGCGCCTTGCGCTTCTGCAAAAAGTCTACTTCGCTTTCCCACCATTCCTTTGCCATGGCCAAAGTACGCCGCGCTGGTATCATACTGAAGAAATAGGCTCCTCCGGGGGGGTCCTTGGTGCTGTTAGCTCTTCCAGATTCGGTGCGTGAGACGGCTTCGATAATTCCCAGATCCAGTGGCTCGATGGGAGGCCTGCGCAGGAGGGATGCAACCTCTCCTTCAACCTCTTTCAAAGCGCCCCTGTAGCCGCTTAGACCAGCCTCTCGGCGATTGCGGACATCTTCCATTGTGCGCTCAAGCCATCGTTGTCGGTTCCGCATGCCAACCAACTTCTCCTCCAACTCGCGGATATCCCGGCCGATGGTGTTGTGTTCCTCCTCGAGGCCCCGGAGCTCCTTTGCCAGAGGCTCCTCTTCGTTGTCTGCCAAACCGTGGAGTTCGGCCGAAATGCTAGTCTTACGAGTTTCCAATTCATCCAGGTATGCAAGGGCCTTGTTCCTCTGGGAGAGGGACGACTCGATGTATTCATCTTCCTCGGCTTTGAGATCGGCTAGAGCAGCCAACGCCCGTCGCAGCCCGCTACGGGCGGCACGTAGGCCTTGCGGCCCTGGAGCCTTGGGCTGTCGCACAGGTATGATGTCGCCTCGAGAGGTGGCGCGCGCTGGCACGTCTAGGGATGCCATCATCCGTGATTTGGAAGTTGCTGTGGAGTAAAACGTGCCTGTTGGGGTGCTACTGCCAGAATCGCTCCATGTTTCAGGACCCCCAGTACTGGAGTCAATACATTCACTGCCCGAGACCAATCCGGTGGCCTGCATATCAAGCAAAAGTTGGACTTCTTTCTGGAGAGACCGTTCTCTATGTTGCAAGCTGCGCCAAGCCGAGTCCACGCGAGATGCGCTTGAATCGCGAGAGCCGCGGTCGAACAAAATGCTTCCAAGCGTAACCCGGCTGGCAGCCATCGCCTTGGTGCTATAACTGGTATCTGTTGTTCGCTCCCAAGTACCGCGCCTGCTCTGCGAGGCAGACGGCTTTAGCAACACGGAAGCAGCTATAGGGGGAGGCGGACCGGCAAACATGGCCTTGGGCTTCAACTTGGAGACGGAGCCTTCCGGGCTACAGGGGCCATCGTCCCATGGATGTGTAGGAGAGGGAGAGCGTCGTTTGGACATTGTGATGGGCGGGTGCGGCGATTCTGGCAGCAACGGAGTGTCGTCGGGTCTCGGGGAAAGGTCGTCAAGGTCGTAGTCATCAGATCGTCGCGCGTGAGGCGTGTGTAACGGCAGAATGAGGTTTTGTTGACGTGCGGGCGAGAGTCGATCAAGAAAACGAGGGGAGCTGGGTGCCATCGGAAGCGACAGCGCCGCTGATATAGCAGGCGGACGCGAGCAAATGTCAGCTGGGAGGTTGGCGGCGATGAATGGTATTTGTGAGGGCCGACGATTAGATCGCTGGTGTAAGGTCGAACGGCTGTGGGAGGAAAAGGTCAACGATACGGCGTTGAGACGAGTGATAGGCACAAGAATACCGCGTGGCAGGGCGATACAGGAAACACACAACAAGGTGACAAATGGATACTGGGCAACTGATTACTACCTAGATTGGTAGGTACGTAGAAAGGTGATGGGAACTAAAAATACAGGTGCCGCAGCGGACGACTAAGAGCTCACGAGCTTTGAGCATGTGCCCCTGCCGGCACGGGGCGACACCTTGGCAAGCACGTTAAGGTACCTACCTACCTGGCTCACAGCTGGCCAATGCCAGATAGACGTCACCAGGCGGAAGGGGGGGGGGGGGGGNGCTGATAAGCTGATACTATCTACCTACAGCCTTTTTCATTGATGATTTACTATGTACACCTAGATGCCTGTGTCCCCCTCCCCTTCTTTTCTTTCTCATTTTCTAGATTCCATTACTCCGTACATGATGTCGCTAGTTCCTTGCTTTGCTTAATACCCAGCGGTTGGCTTAGTCTCCAGTCGTTTCTTTCTTTTTGAAGATCTAGCGCACCACATCGTGTTAGTCGGGGCACTTACTTGATACAACTGGACGTAATCGTATGTACGCAATGCACAGCGACGATTTTGCTGCTAATAGCCGGACCCTCTCTGTGTATGTAGATACACTCACGACACTAGTAGTGGTCAGTTGAGGTGGTGATGATGTGTATCGTGTCGAGGCCAAGGTCGGGCTGCCTGTTGTAAGAAAACTAACACCTACTACCTACGATAGGCGGCTTTCTCCTATCCCCCTCCACCCTATGCCCTGCCCCGCGTATCCATGCTTCATCCCCGGCCGCGTTTGCACCCGCGATTCCGTCTCGGCTCGGTCCCTACTCCCTGCCGAGGTCCACGTCCGCTTACCGCCCCCATCCCCATCCCCATCTCTAACAGTCGGTTGGCTGTACATACTACGTAGAGTCGTTGATTGATTACGATGTAGTGTTCATTAGTCAGGGCAGTGCTCTAGAGTGGTTTTTCTTAGGTATGATGGAGATCTGGGGCATGGTGACCGCAGACAACAAAAACAACAACAACAATACAGAGGGACAAGACAGCATGAGAGCCGGAGGCGGAAATAGTCAAGTCGTACTCTCTTCACACGGACGTCTTCGCTTCTTGGTGTACCGTCTTCTTTCGCGTTGGAGAGGCTGCGAGGGACCCTGTCAAGGAGGATACGACGACGACATCGTCGCCTACCTCCCGGCGGCACCGCGCTTCCCTTGACCTCCGTGAACCGTTTTGTTTCCAACCATATCCTCGCGCCTCTCTTTCCCTCCCTCCTCTCCCTTCCTATCCTTTCCTCTGCCGTCCTCTCCCTTCATCTCCCCCCCCTCCTCTTATCGTGTTTTGTTTCTCAATATAAACATCCCATCGTTGTCGTCTGTCCTTCAGCCGACTCATCTCATCCACGAGTGCTGCCGTGCCGTCTCTCGTCTTCTCGCGCTGTCCTTTCCCCCGTGCACTCCGAAGCTCCGGCACAGAGAAATAATGATGAACTTTCTGGGCCACCGGCGCTCGGCGTCGCAGCAGAGCATCGACCCAGAGACGCAGCAACAGCCGCAGCAGCAGTGGCGGCCTCATCACAAGCACCGGCTAAGCGCGTCGTCGGCGCTGTACCAGGCGGCACAGGCATTGGGCTCCATTGGCGTACCTACTGCCAGCGCCACTGCCAACGCCGCCACCGCCAGTGCCAGCCTCCCGGCGGATGCTGCCACTGCCAATCCAAACTCTTCCCGCCCGCTGCTGCCCAATCCGGTGCCTTCGTCGTCGGCCGTGTCATCCCACTATCAGTCTCAGCAGTCGTCGGCGTCGTCGCAGTACTCGCCATCCTCTTCCCAGCAGCAGCAGCACCACCACCACCACCGCAAGTCTGGGTACTTCCAGCCCAACCACAACCAAAACCACAACCATAACCATAACCAACCTCCTCTTGCTTCTGGCTCCGTTTCTTCTCCTCCAACCTCGTCTCTTCAGTACACCCCGGGAGCCGCGATTGTGACAACACCCGCGACTGGGTCATCGCTCCCCAACGAACCCCCCGTCGCCAACTTCCGCTGGGACGACGAGCACTACAACACCAGGGACAGGGACGACACCGATAGAGACAGTAACCCGGCCACGTTATCGGCCGCTGCCACGACCGACTCCGCTTCCGTCTGCTCTCTCCAGCCTTACCAAACCCATTCCTATTCCCAATCCCATTCGCAATCGTACGCCCACTCGCATTGTCACTTCTCCTCCAACAACCCCCGCGCTCATACTCGATCCCAGTCGTACTATCAGCAACAGCAACAGCAGCAGCAGCAGCGTGCTTCCATTCCCGCCGCTCTGCTTCCGGCCCATGGCCTGCAGCCGCACCGAGACTCAAACCACTCGCTGTCCGCACGCTCCATTGCGACAGAGACATCAGGGCCGCCGGGCCTTACCCCCTCCATTGCCTTGTTCCCGGACCATTCGTCTCCACCCTCATCGTCCTCTTCCGCTACCGCTGCCATGAATCAACAACAGCAACAGCAGCATTCGCCGCCGCAATTTCAATCCGGCACCCCGCGGCGCACCGGCACTTACAGCTCCCAGCACGAAGAATTGCACATGCCAGCGGGCATGATGCAGCATGGTCAACTGTCGCCCCGCGAATACTCATCCTCGTCTGCCGCCCCCGCCGCTCCCCAAATCAAGCTGGACCAGGCATCGCCAAACGCCCCCCAGTACCAAAACACATCGTCGGTGCCCAACGTCTTGCAACCTGGTGGCCCTGGTAACCGCCCGCCAGTCCTCACCGCCAACACGGCGCCTACCTTGTCCACGATGCAGCCCCAGCAGCCGCAAGACTACCAAACGCCTTCGAAGCCCCCGAGCTTGAGCTTATCCCACAGCTATTCCCGCTCCTCCCCCGCTGCCGGCTACGAAGGTGCCTCTACCTTTGCGCCCTACACCCCTACCACCCCGAGCGGTTCAGGATCCCAGTTCATGTCTCCTCCAGACCAAAAGTACAATGCTCCTGGTTCGCAACGAAATATATCCAATACGCCCTTAGGCCTGGCCGACATCCGCCCCCGCGCCGATTCGAGCATGTCTGATGGCGTGCCGGGAAGCGTCGCCTACGAGCTCGCCAACGCCCAGCCGGGTACCAGTAACTACCTCGCTCCTTGGGCTCTCTACGCGTTTGACTGGTGCAAGTGGCCCCCTCAAGGCCACGGTGCAGGGAAACTCGCCGTCGGCAGCTACCTAGAGGACGGCCACAACTACGTATGGTGCCTTCTACATGCCGCTTCTCATTGGACCCCACTAACCCCTCTCTGCTCCCAGATCCAAATCCTCGATACCCAGATGGTTCCGACCCCCAACGATGTCTACCAACCGGGCACCCCCAAGTTCAACCTCGAGTTTTCAAAGGTCGCCGAGGCCACACATTCTTATCCCGTGACTCGCCTGCTCTGGGAGCCACCCTCTTCTCAGAAACAGTCAACCGATCTTCTTGCGACGTCCGGCGACCACCTTCGCCTATGGTCTCTCCCCTCCGAGAGCCCCGTATCGCAGAGCAACTCAATCACCCGGCAGGGCAGAGATACCGCTGTCACGAAACTGACGCCTCTCGCGCTACTTTCCAACTCGAAGACGCCTGATCATACGGCGCCGCTCACTTCGCTGGACTGGAATACAGTTTCCCCGAGTTTGATAATTACATCTAGTATCGACACCACTTGCACGATTTGGGACATTCCGTCATTGACAGCCAAGACGCAATTGATTGCCCACGATAAAGAAGTGTACGACGTGCGCTTTTGCGCCAATAGTGTCGATGTTTTTGTAAGCTGTGGACAAGACGGAAGCGTCCGTATGTTTGATCTGCGCAGCCTCGAGCATAGCACCATCATTTACGAACCTACCGGCAAGGATGATCGAGGTATGCCCCTCTCCCCATGTTGCCATATCGGATCTGCGAAGTTAACCTCTTTTTACAAGACGCCAATGGCGGGCGCATCAGCCCTACGCTCGCGCAACAAACCATGTCGAACCCCCCCCCCCTGTTGAGACTGGCAACCTCTCCTCATGATACCCATTTGCTGGCCACGTTCGCGCAAGATTCTAACGTTATTCGAATTCTCGACGTAAGGCATCCCGGGCAAGCACTTCTCGAGCTGCGCGGTCATGGAGGATCTCTTAATTCCATCGAGTGGTCGCCTACGAGGCGAGGAGTCCTAGCCTCAGGAGCAGACGACTGCCAGGTGCTGCTTTGGGATGTCTACAACAACAACCACTCGCTCGGCGGCGGCCCTCCTGCCAACGGTGCCGCCCAGCCGGACAACACGCGAAGCCCATATGCCAGCTGGCAGTGCGATTACGAGGTCGGAAACCTTGCATGGGTTCCGCACCTCTCGAGCAACGAGCAGGGAGAGTGGCTGGGAGTGAGTGCAGGCAGAGGCCTCTGGGGCGTCAAGACGTGTGGGCGGACCGGTGCCTGAGGGGCCCCGGGGACGACAAGCAGCATTCGTCTGGCCGTCTTGCTGCCCTGTTCATAGATCTGGCGGGTTGCTTGTGGTATATGCATCGCGAAGCCTGGCGTTTAGGGATGGGCCCCCGGGCTAGCTGTAGGAGAAAACTATCTGTGAATCCATTGGAGTAGTCGACGTGGGGGTTATTTAACGCCCTGCGAGACTCAATAGGGTTCCTCGGTCGGTGACATGGGAAAAAAACTGGGATGGTGGATGGCCATATCCGATGGGAATAGTAAGGATATAAGAGTAACGGAATGCCGTAATCGTTGTGTGTCATTGCTGCCGCATCTAATCTATCTGGCTGGATCTGTCATCCCTGACATATCGAAGCATTCACCGTAGATGGCACGGGCGTGGTCGTCCTAGATCCTGGCCCGAGATGTGCCTTCCATGCTGTTGTCCAGGGTGACGACGGCTTTGCCCCATATCTTCCGGTTTGCCATGTCTTTGAGGGCACGAGGGACTTGATCGAGCCCGTGGTAGCTGGTTCTAAAAACAGCAGGCTGTATCTTGTTGCTCTCTATCAGAGAATGCAGCTCATCCCAAATCATCTTTTGCTCGCCCGGGTATCGTCGCAGGCTCTCACCGTACCGCTATCGGGCTGAGATTAGTCGATAGAATGGGGTTAAGCAAGTGAGGCGGCGCCCGGCGGGGCGAGGACTTACATAACCAATGAGGGATGCCTGTTTCAACAGTACTCTATTCATGGCGATATGCTCCATCTTATCGTCTATACCGGCAAAGCCTACAATTAGAACCCTGCCTCTGTGAGCAATGCACTTCAGGCTTCGGTCAACGAGGCCAACGGGATCGAAGACGACATCGACCCCTTTATGTTCAGTCAGTTCCAGTACACGCTCCCACCAAGCTGGTTCCTGGGTGTAGTTCAAACAGGGCTGGGCCCCGAGCTCCGCCGCTACGGCGCACTTTTCCGGGGAGCCTGCCGTTCCGATGGCTCGGCACCCCATGGCCGTCGCAACCTGGACAGCCATTAGGCCAAGCCCACCTGCGGCTGCGTGCACAAGAACAGTCTGGCCAGGCTTGAGCCCTGCCCGGAGCAGCGATGCGTAGGAGACAGGGAGCGTGGCAGCTATTCCGGCGGCTTCGGGAAATGTCCAATGTGACGGGATGCGGTGCAGCGGTGACGAGGCGGGAAGAGATATCACTTCGCTATACGACCCTGGGAAAGCCCCGAAAACTCTTTCGCCGGCAAGGAAGGGCGCATGCGGCGGAGCAGAAAGGATGACGCCAGCGAACTCCAGGCCTAGGACGAAGGGCGGCCGCACTAGGGCTCGGTTGTTCTGGTGTTTTCCTCTGGCCTACGTCGTGGACATTAGAGCACTAGGTTTGACAGAAAGACTGGCCCTCTCGTACATAGAGAACATCTACAAAGTTTACCCCCGCAGCCTTCACTTGGATCAGGTACTCATCTGAACTGGGGAGCGGCCGGTCGACCTCTGATGCTTTGATTTCATCCAGGTCCTGATGGTTTTGGTAAGCACATAGCTGATGGACAAAGTCGATCAGACACAACATCTTGCCCTGCCGCCGTACGGTATATATCGGACGATTCGGAGGGACCGACAGATTACGACGAAGCCGGTGATTGCGCGGAAGGGAAGGACGAAAGACTCACAGTGACGAATTTATGTATGACGATTGCCCTCGTCTTGTGTTCCGACATTGTCAAGGCTGAGAATCGGAGTATACCGGAGAGTTTTACAGTTTTAAGAAAAACCACAGTCAACTTGAAATATAGGTCTCCGGAAGCCAACGACCCTGGCTGTATCTGGAATCTGGGAAGAGTTTGGGTGTAGCATGCTTTTTGATGGTGCAGCTGGAACAAGCCGAGGCATTCATTCGCCGAATAGATATCCAACGTTTGGAGCAACAGTGGTCTAGGTGTCGCCGCAAGACAATACAGTGTCATTTGACATCCTCCGTATCTTTCCACTTCCACATCAGAATTCTTGATTGACGACAAGTGTTGATGGGTTTGACTCTATGCCTTTTGCCGAAAAGCAAACAAGACCTAAAATGGCAGGCATTGCATCCATTCACTCCCTGTTAAGTAGAAGCAGCTGCTGCCAGTTGGCCGCCAAGGCTGGAGCCGCTAGTCCCGATGCAGACGTCTTTCGCGTTAACCTTGGCCTTCTGGCCGTGGGTTTGGCTTGTATACCTACCTATCCTAAGCTTCTATTCTCCATCTTGCCTCACTTCATCAATCTTCCGACGCGGAAGGACCCCCCTCGTGGCTCCTTACATCTTGGTTTCTTTCTACTGATCAATCCGGGTCTATACCTTATTGGCCCAGCCTCCGCAAGAGGAATTTCTATTTACATCCTTGCTTGCTGTTCCACCCTCTGGCAGATTGGCCTTGGACCAACATCGACTGCCACCAAATCTCGAATTGAAACCTCCACGTCTTCAAGATGGCTTCCAGCGACCACAATCGCTACGATGAATCGGGGGATGAGGACGACTTCAACCCTGCCCCCGCCGATCTGTCCGACGAGGAACCCGACCACGACGCTACCAACAAGCACGCACGCGAAAGCAGTCCCGTTGCCGACGACGACCACGATGCCCCTGCACCTTCGAAGTCGAGAATTCCAGACGATGACGACGAAGACGAGGAACAGGATGAAGATGATGCTATCCACAACGACGATGACGAAGATGAGGAAGAAGAGGATGATGAAGACGAGGATGATGTACAACAGGTAAGCCCCCTCTCCTGTTTGCGCCGTCTCATAGCCTCCGCGTACCCTTCCACACTGCACCAGAAACACCTAGCTACAAGTTAGGCGCGACGCAGACCTCTCGAACCGTGTGAGTATGGACCGATTCTAACGTTGCAACCTCAAGGGACATCGCCGCAAGCGCAGAAAGGACCGCCGCGCTGCCTTCTTCGATATTGAAGCCGAGGTCGACGACGAAGAGGATGGCGAGGATGAGGAGAAAGACGGTGAGGAGATAGAGGACTTCATCGACAACGCCCATCCCGACGATATTGCCGAAAGCGGAGGTCTTGACGATGACAGACGTCACAGAGAGCTCGACCGTCGCCGCGAGATGGAGGCGAGCATGGATGCCGAAAAGCAGGCCGAGATTCTTCGTCAGCGTTACGGCAACCGCCGCCCGAACAAGGGGTTTGGAGACTCGGCGGTCGTTCCCAAGCGTTTGCTCATGCCCAGCGTCGATGATCCTACTATTTGGGCCGTCAGATGCAAGGAAGGGAAAGAGCGGGAGGTCGTTTTCTCCATCATGAAGCGTGTCGAGGAGAGGATGGGCACGAAGGACGAACTGGCCATCATCTCGGCCTTCGAACGCGGTGGCCCAACTTCCGTTATGAAGGGTTATATCTACGTCGAAGCCAACCGTTCAACCGATATCATGGTGGCTCTTGATGGCATGTTCAACGTCTACCCCCGCTCCAAGATGATTCTGGTCGACATTAAAGATATGCCCGACTTGCTCCGTGTCACAAAGACACCCACCCTGGAGCCTGGCGCCTGGGTCAGACTCCGGAAGCCCGCCAAGCACGCCGGCGATCTTGCCCAAGTCATCGACGTTACCGAGAACGGCCTTGAGGCCAGGGTCCGCTTCATCCCCCGTCTTGACTACGGAATGAGAGACGACGCTCTGGCTTCCGCCCTCACCCTCGATGGCAAACGAAAACGGCCCATTGGCATTGCCGGACCTCGGCCCCCTCAGCGTCTGTTCAACGAGACTGAAGCTCGCAAGCGGCACCCCAGGCACATACAGGGCAACCCGACCACCAAGGTATGGAACTATATGGGTGACGAGTTCGAGAATGGCTTCCAGGTCAAGGATATCAAAATCCAGCAACTAGTGGTCACAGACGTCAACCCGACCCTGGAGGAAGTCACCAGATTTGCCTCCGGTGCAGAGGACGGTACCGAGAACCTTGACCTCAAGGCCCTCGCTTCCAGCCTCAAAGACAGCAACATCAATGTCACTTATCTGCCTGGCGACATCATCGAGGTCTATGAAGGCGAGCAGAAGGGCGTTGTCGGAAAAGCTACCAACGTGCAGGGTGACATTGTCACGATGCAGGTCACAGAGGGAGTGCTGGCGGGCCAGGTCATTGAAGTCCCCACCAAGGGTCTGAGGAAGCGGTTCAGAGTTGGAGATCACGTCAAGGTCACCAGCGGCAGCCGATTCCGTGACGAGGTCGGTATGGTTGTCAAGATCTCGGAGGACAGAGTTACCTTCTTGACAGACCAGACCAACACGGAAGTCACGGTTTTTAGCAAGGACTTGCGGGAAGCAAGTGACATTGGTGGACAGGGCTCGCTG
This sequence comes from Colletotrichum lentis, assembly GCA_003386485.1. Classification (NCBI taxonomy): domain Eukaryota; kingdom Fungi; phylum Ascomycota; class Sordariomycetes; order Glomerellales; family Glomerellaceae; genus Colletotrichum; species Colletotrichum lentis. Next base: position 1,598,852 of record NWBT01000043.1, read on the forward strand.
GGCCAGTACGAGCTCTTTGACCTGGTTCAGTTGGACCCCACCACGGTCGGTTGCATTGTCAAGGTTGACCGCGAATCGGTGGTCGTGCTCGACCAGAATGGAGATACGCGGCAAGTTATGCCGTCGCAGATTGCCAACAAACTTCCCAAGCGGAAAATCGCCGTTGCTGCTGACAGGAACGGCTCGGAGATCAGGCTCGACGATGTGGTCCGAGAGTATGGCGGTCAACAGCGCCAGGGCAAGATCATCCACATTCATCGCGCCTACGTTTTCTTGCACAACAACGACAGCAACGAAAATGCCGGCGTCTTCGTCACCAAGGCTGGCAACGTTAACACCATTGCCGCCAAGGGTGGACGCGTACTTTCGGCTGGTCCCAATCTGGATCAGATGAACCCTGCCATGAAGCGCAACCCTAACGGCTCCGAGAGCAAAATGGCGCCGCCCAAAAGTTTTGGAGGACGAGATCGTGCGATTGACAAGACCGTCATCATCAGGAAGGGTGGTTACAAGGGCCTCCTGGGCATCGTCAAGGACGCTACGGATACCCATGCCCGTGTGGAGTTACACACCAAGAGCAAAACCATCACTGTACCCAAGGATCACCTCAGCTTCAAGGACAAAATCACGGGCGCCAAGATCGAAATTAATGGGCGGGGTCGTGGTGGCCACAGTGGTCCTCCCGGGGGCGGTCGTGGTGGACATGGAGATTGGCAGGGCGGCAGAACACCAGTTGCCTCCAGCAGTTCCGAGAGAACGCCCGCTTGGGGTTCAAGAAGTGAGTAGAAGCCCAACGCCACTTCCTTCATTGAGTGTGTTGCTAACATAGACAAGCCCCCGCGCCGACTAGCGGCCGTACTCCGGCTTGGAAGTCGAGCGGCCCGGATTACTCCGGGTCACGTACACCGGCATGGGCCGACGGGTCCCGAACTGCCTACGGCGATGGAAGCCGCACCGCGTATGGCGGAGGATCGCGGACGCCGGCATGGCAGTCTGGTGCCAAGACACCGGCGCACGATGCCTTCGGGTTGGGATCGAAGACACCTGCATACGGAGGAGGGGATGCCTGGGGCTCTGGCTCCAAAACACCCGCATATGGTGGCTCTGCACCGACGCCGGGTGCCAGCGGAAGCGACTCATGGGGATACACGCCCGGACAGTCTGGCTACGATGCTCCGACGCCCGGCGGTGCCCTTCTTGGTGCGCCAACGCCAGGCGCTCTCAATGCCCCCACGCCTGGTGCCTATTCGGCGCCAACCCCGGCGGCCGCGAGCGCCCCAACCCCCGGTGGCGGATGGCAAGGCGGATGGGGTGCCGACTCAGCCCCGACGCCTGCTGCGGGTGCGCCCACTCCCGCTGCCAGTGGCTTCACCTCGTCATCTGCCTATTACGGCGCGCCTACACCTGCAGCATATGGCGCGCCTGAGACGCCGGCAGCAAGTGGGCCCAGGTACACCGATGATGACTAGACGTGAGCGCTGGAACAAAGATTCTGGTGCTCGCTCCGCTCGTTGGCTCGAAGTTGTATTTCACGTGGGAAGTGAGCAAGGTTGTATATTACTCGGCGTTGATGTAGAAGAGGGACACGCGTGATAAGTTAAGCGCACTCAAAAAAAATGACACAGTTGGCCTTCCGAACTGTGCCTTAAAATGATGCCTTCAATGTCCCCCATTCTCTGAGTGCGAGATAGTTCGGATCGGGCACAGTCCCGTGCATAAAAGCGCAGGATATGACTTGAATGCTCTTGTGTAACTCAAAAGACTCAGACTCGTGTTGTGGGTGACGAGGTAGAGTCAACTTGGTTTCTCTTCGCCTCCGCTGCCGCCCGGTATCCGGATTATATACTCCGTACGGAGGTACTGTTCTCTAACCAACTAACCAACTGCTTTGGTCTGTCCCGAAAGTTACCACTTTAATCTCCCTGCGGTCAGCAAGCGATATTGGTACCGGCTGTGACGCGATCATGCTGGGGGGTACAACCCCTGCCTCCGGAAACATCCTATGCTATGCCATGGCCACCCACCATTTTGATAGTTATTTACGAACGAGCTTCACCAAGTTCCCTCCTCGTCATCCATCCAGGTGACGTGACATAGTAAGATATCTCTAACATGAGAACACATATATTTCTGTCTGGCTCAAAATCTGGATGACCCATTCGAACTTTGCACAACGAGTTGTGATCAAAGTTAGTATGAGGCTAAAGTGAAGCCGGCCCTGGCCGCAGCCACGGGCTCTGCACGAAACGACAAAGGAAAAAATGACCATACGACCCCGCTGCGTAAATTCGACGACATGCCCCTACTGCCTCCAACACACCGCCAAAAGGGACAAGCTGTACTTCTGTTCCCAATGTATAAATGAAATCTCGCTCCCGCCTCTTCCGTATCTCTCTTTAGGACGGTGTGGCCTTCTCCGCTGGCAGCAACTGTGGCTGGTTGGCGCACTCGGAACAAATCCTTAGGCGATGCCAAGCATTTGCAAGGTTACCTCGCTGGTTGTAAATGGCCTCATAGCTCTCAGGCTGAGAGTTGTAGGCATCGTCTGTCGCCTTGACCAGAAGAGTAGAACATTTTTTGCTTCCTACCCCGGGCTCACCCAGAGGCACGATGCCCTTATATCTCCAGCGCTTCCAGGCCCATGACTTGTGGCCGGTCTTCGGTGGAAGGGTTTCTTTTTCGTCGAGAAGCTCAGCCTGGTCCCAGGTTTTGCCGTTGTCGAGACTCACATCGACGCGCACTATCCTGCGACCGCCGCCAGAGTAGGCATATCCCATAAGAGAGGCCTCGCGGGCGTCGCTAGTCTTTGTGTCCGACGCCGGGTCACTGGTGGATTCCTTCCAGTCACCCAGCCGGACGGTTGTGATGGCGCTGGTGATGGGCATCTCTTGAATTGGCGCTGCGCGATCCCAGTCGGGGCTCGTCTCGTTTGGACCAAAGCACTTGTAGTCTTTGCGCTGCCACTGACTGTGACTCTCCTCGTCGGAGATGGTGATCTGGCTCAGCCACTTGACGGAACGAGCGGCGACGTGGCCGGGCACAAGAGCACGGAGGGGATAGCCGTGATCTCGCGGCAAAGGTTTGCCATTCATCGAGTAGGCTAGCAGAACGTCGCCGCGGGGGTCCAGGGCAGACTCGATAGGGATGGATGCGCCATAGGCCTCCAGAGCCGAGAACTGAACGTGTTTTGCTTCCGAATCGCCCGTCATAGCTTGCTGAACGGGGAGGCCAGCGTCGGCGAGTACGTCAGAAAGCTTAACGCCCTCCCATTCAGCGCAGGAGATGGCGCCTACGTTCCACTGAAGCCCGTTGGTCTTCCGAGCATTGCGCGTCATGTCACTTCGTCGATTGCCGGAGCACTGGAGCACCGCCACAACCGTCGCAGGCTTAAACTTGGTCTTCAGGTCATCGAGGGTGTACTCCTTGATGGATCCGTCCAGAAGTTCAATCTTGAGGGTGTAATTGGAAGTGTCTTCGACCTGAGGAACCCACATATGGTTGCGCACGTAAAAGAGCTCATTGGGGGTCAGGAAGCTGTCAGCAAGGCCTTCCACCGGCGTTTCCGCATTGCGAGGCTTGGGCGTCAGGGTGATGAGCCTCGGGTCACGGCTTGGGTCGTGCTTGAAGGGGTCCTCTATCTCCTCAGCGGCGGGCTTGCCATCGATCAGGTCATTGGGATGGATGAAGCCAATGTGGTACTGGTTCAGGATCTCGTACACGTGGGGCGATTTGTGAATGGTGAAGATGTCCCAATAGGGATCGATGCTCCCTCCGGCAGCACGGAGGATGACATCACCTCCGGGATGAGCTCCAACCCATTCGGTTATGTCGTAGACCTTGTCGCCCTGAGTAACCCACGGGCTCTGAGACTTGGCATCGTGCTTGCGGACCTCGGAGAGGGCGAATCGGGGGAGGGTCGCGTCGCGGTCGTCGGTGATGGCTGCCGGGCCGGAAGCATCTACCACATCATCTTCGTGGGGGTGAAAGGGCCCCGAGAGGCCGACAAAGAGGGAGAGGAGCCCGCCACTAGCGAGGAGGGCGTGAACGGTGGCCGGGCCCTTGCGGCGTGGGGGCTCGCGTCCGCCGTCTCGCTGGGTACTTGCTGGATGTCGAGGGCCCTCTTGGTCATCAATCGGGGGCGTCGAGCAGGGCGCGGATGTCGGTCGAGAGGGGTGTCTCGAACAAGCCGAGGCATGCAAGAGACGGCATTCTAGTCGAAGAGGAGGAGCAGGAAGAGGGCCAGCAGTCGCAGAGGCGCGTAGGGCGGTTGGAGGGCGCAGAGGAGGCAGGCCAGGAGGGCTCAAAGGGACGGGCCGCCGGGTCGAGAGCTGAAAAGGCCCGCTAAACAGACGCCGCGGCGCTTGCATTTAGAATATTGACAAGGTGAATGGCTAGATCAGGCGAGATGGTGCTTCGTTCTGTGGACGACGACTCACGAGTCACGACGTTGAGAGCGCGGCTCTGGTATACCGTGTGGAGCTTGGACGATGATGTGACTGACCGGGGCGATGGCGTGATCACGCCCTTTTGTGCGAAGAAAAGTCGGTGGAGTGGAGACGCCGGCTACATAAGTCAGTGCGTTTTGCATAAGAGTGGTGCATAAGAATCATGCCCAAACGATACGTACTGCTGACTGTGCTGCCTGAAGGTGGGCCTGTGCTCGGTGTAGTGTAGGTACGGATAGCACGAGGGAGAAAGAGAGGAGGGAGAGGAATGGGAAGGATTTTTTCTCTCTTAGGTACGGATACGTCCTGCGACAACCGCCCTCTTCACGCTGACCACGTTGACCGGGAACTCAACTCGACACTTATGGTCTCAACCCTCGCCATCAGATTCTCACAGCCGACGGTAAGCTCGAAACCGATGGTGTTCGTGCGTCGTCACACGACGTCTACACAGTAGGTACGTGTTGCCCGGACGAGACCGATGACAGCCGCGAGTCCGGCCAGCCACGTGGACGCCGAATACCCGCTGCAGGCCGAGCCCGAGCCTGATTCCCGGCACGTCTCGACCATCGACTCGGTCCCTGTTAGTCGCCGGCGCGATGGAGATGGTGTCGTAGCTGTCTGCTCCCCCGCAGCTTTATTTGAAGTTGGTGTCGTCTGTAGACTGTATCCAGTCGAACCCGCCGGGCTAACTAGGCAGACTCGACGACCTTGTATTCTCGAGATGAAGTTTGATATGCCAGGAAAATGTCAAGACTTCTTGCAAGTGCTTCCTGTTTGTGGCGGGCTGTTAAGCTAGGACCAATGCCAAAAGATTACACCAACCATCCAATGTGTTCAGCGACGTCAACCGGACCCCTCCTGGTCGCCGCCTGCAATGCACCGCGCTCTACGTAGTAATTACGACTTGCTGCCCTGGGCTTCCTCAGATACCCCGGCCTTCTTCCGCTCCTGTTCTTGGGTCTTCTTTTTCTTCTTGCTGGCTTGCCCCTGTCCCGATGGTTCTGTGGCATCACGCTTCCGCTTCCCGCCGCCGATTCCAGTGCTGCCCTCCCCCTCTCCTTCGCTTTCCGGCACCAACCCGCTTGGATCCTCCTCGCTCACGCTGTCCTCGTCTCCACTGTAACGATAGGTTGGATCGTGGGGCTGGAAACCCCGGAACTGCTTGCGCTTCTTCTTGCGGAGGGTGCCCGAGTTGTCCTTGGCCCCATCGCCGCCGCCATCATCGTCACCCTCTTCTTCTTCTTCCTCCTCGCCCTCGTCCTCCGCCTCGCCCATTTCTTCATCGTCATCGTCCTCTTCGTCATCAACCCCCACATAATCTTCCTCTCCGTCATCCTCCTCGCTGTCATCATCGCCTTGGTCTTTCTGACGTTTATATGGCATCCCCCAAACGTCGTCATTGTTTTCATTGTTCGGATCGTGCGCCCATTTTGACCACGGGCGTTTCCAGTGCATATCCGTTGGGCACATTGTTCTTTCGAGCTCGGGATTGGATCTGATAAAGGCGTCTCTGATTTCATTGAGCTTCAGATTGCCCTTTCGAATCCACCCGACTCTGCTTGGCAAAATAGGCTCTCCGTCGCGACTGAACTTGACGCGGCCCTCTTGTGGTTTGATTCGACAGCTTCTCGTCGGATCCGAGTGAGCCTGCAAAATGGCCTGTTAGCTGCTTGCCGATCACAACGGTGTCCAAGGGCCATAAAGTACTCACATCTATCTGCTCCTGCCTGCTGGGATCGCCTTCGGGGGCCTTTGCCTTGGATACTCGATTGGGTGCCTTGCGAAAGCAACGTGAGCAGTACATGTTGTCATCTGCATCAAAGCTTTGTGCGGGAGCCTTGATTTTTGGCTTTGTACCGGACAACGACTTCTGGCCCGATGCCGGCTTGTTGCGTGGTTTGCCTGGGGGTTTTCCCGTATTTCCCGTGTGTTTCCCAGTCTTACCTGGGGTGGTTTTGGGCTTCGAGGCCGTGCCGCTCTTCTGCTTCGGTTCGCTGATCGCCGGCGTCTCGGGTTGCACCTGCGGACGAGCACCCTCCGGACGAACACCCTGTGGAACATCTTCTTTGGGCCGAGTTCCCTCGGCATCAAGGCCCTGGGTGGGAGCAGTGTCGAGTCCCTGGCCGCCAGCCAGGCCTCCTCTAGCTCCAGCTTGGCCCTGAGGCTGAACGGTAGGACCAGCAATCGTGGGCTTTTGCCCGGCCGTCACTCCCTGCCCCAACCCCGAATCCAACCCCTTCGACTTGGGCACTGGGGGCGCCTGCCCTGCCATGGGATGCTTTCCTTCGCGTATTCTTTGTTGTTGCCGCTCCTCAAAGAGAGCCTGTAGGTCGGTCTTGATGTCGCGCGGCACTCGCGGCTCAAAGTCTTCGGCGGAGTGCGCTTTTTCCATGTGTTGGTTCCATTGCTTCTGATTCATGAAGCCTACCATGGCGCCACACTTGTCAAAGTGCGGGCACCGCTTGTCTCGTCGATCCAACGCTCTCTCGTTGTCGGGATCCCAAAGACTGTGGCCTGCGTAAAAGGGCTCACGGTTTACAATGGGCGGCGGCGGCCCGTTTTCGGTCAAGAGGTCCCAAAGCTGGTAGACGTGGCATTCCATATGCGCGACTTGGTCTCTCCTGTCTGCCCATTCCCCGGCCCCAGGGTTGTCTTCGCGCCCGTCCTTGGGCCTCTTGAACGAGAGGTGGCAGAGCGGGCATCTCCTCTGCGGCTGGCCGCCGTGGTTCGTCTCGAAATGCCCCAGGATCTCTGACGGCGTCAGACCGAAAAGGGGTTCGCGACAGCCGGACAGTTGGCATTCAGACGGCGGGTCCTGCGTCAGTGTCGGCCCCGGCTTCTCGTGCCACATCAGGGGAAAGCTCAGGTAGCGAGTAGGCTCATTGGGCCGGCGCTGTTTCCGGACCAGCGCCGTGGACGCATCCTGTCCCACGTATAGAGGGTCTGCAAGCACGTCTTTGTCCTCCCAGTACGTCTCCGGATAGATTTCATAGGGAGTCGCCTTCATGGGGTCTCTCTTGTCGCACTCGGCAATGTGCTTCTTGATACTGTCGATGGGCTTCTGCCGCTTGTCCTCGACGAAGTGGTGTTGGCAATACGGGCAGAAGCAGCCCATGGTACCGTAATAGCCCGCACAGTACGTCCGGTGCCTGTCAATGGCCTCGTCTGTCATTTTCTTCAGTGAAAGACCACACTTGGTACAATGCGGCTTGTTCTGGTGGACGGTGCCGCGGCACTTGTGTGGATACTCGTCAAAGGGCGCGAATTCCTTTGCGTCTTGCTCCGTCTTCCATTCGCGATGCCCGCACGCCTCACAAAAGGTACACAGGCCAGCCCCCTCGGCTAGTGGCACGCAAACCCGGTCGTGGTGCTCCCGCTCGGCCCGGCTGCTGAGCTGGATGTGATCGCGGCCGCAGCGATCGCAATAACGGTAGTCTGTCTCCTTCTCGTTGGCCTTGGGCGGCGGCCCTGGCCGAGGCAAAGGCCCGGCCGGGAACCGAGTCCGCTCCATGATCTTGAACGAAGACAGCGGCGGCGTCAACGGCGCGGCACGTGTGGCTGGTCTTGCAGGAGTCGAGGTTTGTAAGGTTGGGGGACGTGAGCTTGGTTTTTGGGGTTGTTCCAGCATCTTGCGGAGCAGCTCCGCGTGCGCGCTCTTGTAGTGTTCTTCCTTTTGTTTCCCAGACCAGAACGGGAAGAGCCGGCTGTCACACCAGGGACACTTTTGCCCGGCGTGCTTCTCTTCAAGATGCCTCACAAGATTCTGCTCCTCGTCCACGCGGTAGGTGACGTTGCACCCCTGATATGGGCACTTGCAGATGCGATCCAGCACGGAGTTGCGCGTGTTCCACAATACGCCTTGCAGCTCGTGTTGCTCGGTGGCCGTAAGCACATTCTTAGTGATCATCGGCACCCGGCTTCCCCCGGTCCGCAAGATTGACTCGGCAGGGGGTGCATTGATCGGGAAGGACGGGTGGTAGATGCCTTTGTCGTAGACGCTCGGCTGTATGGTCCAACTCCGTTTTCGAGGATCCTCTTCGGGTGTCTTTGGATTCACTCGGCTCGTCTCTCCCGGCCGCGTCTGGGCGGCGACTGGCTGGTTCCGAACAGGCTGAGCAATGGCAGGGAGAGACAATCTTGGACGCAACGGCGTCACTTGGCCATACCGAGGGCCCCATTGGCTGCTGGTGTCCAGCTCGCTGGCGACGCTTCTCACTACAATCCATCTGGTTAGCAGCCAAGTCATGGAGAGCTTTGGGTGCACGATGTGATATGCATACCAAAATCCAATTCATCCTTCTTCCATATTGTGACCCGCATTGTTTTAGCAACGGAGAGTCGCTGCATCATGACCAACTCCCAGTCGGGGGCATCCGGTCGGAGGACGAAGTGAACTGGGTTCCATTGACCGGAGCTGCCATTCTCAAAAATGGGCTCTAGGAGCATGCTGTCCTGTTGGGGATCGAACTGCACCCTGGCGTCGTCCTCGTACAGATGCTGGACCTTGGCTCTGAACGTGTTCATCGTGTCCGAGCTCACCTGGAATTCGGCTGAGCCATTCTTCTCGTCCGGCGTCTCTATGATGCAGGTGTCGCTACTCCCATGGAAGGGTTGAATGACAAAGAGCCGACAAGGTTCCCTCCTGTTGTCGACAGAAGTGGCGATAAAGTTAGAAAGAGCCCCCTGGAGTTGGGCGTGGTTCTGAACAGTGAAGTCCCGAGGGTTCCATGAAACCGGCTTGTGATCCCCCGACGGATTCTTGATCATAGGGTTGAAGTAGTCGACTCCACGCCAGAGGCGGTACGAGATGTTTGGGTGCAGCTTTAGACCTCTGGTCATCGCATCGACCTTTTCAAGTGCACTGGGGTAAGGGTCCCCGGAGCCTGACTGGCGAAGGCATTCTCGGTCCTTGAGCGCGGTGGCCGAGCTGATGACGCCCCCGGGCAAGTAGAAGACGGCCGAGTTCTCGGATAAGGGGTGGGTGTCAACCTCAAATGGCCTCCCCTTGGCAAAGATAGGATGCATCATGTCCAAGAGCCTTCGGTGGACTTCGAGGCCGCCATACCAGTGTGCTGAATATGCCCCAGTACCTCCGTGTTCTGAAGAGATGACAACGTCGAAATGGTTTGCAACAGGTCGGTCCGGCGTTCCCACCAGGACCTGTAGCGCCGTGCTTAGGAAGGGCATGTACTGGTTGACGCCCCAGGGCTTTGGCAAAGGATGCCTGCTGCCTGCGGGTTTGGGGCCAAAGTACAGTTCCCGGGACGGAATGTTGCAATACGAGACATTCTCACGCCCCTCGTTGTCGGCCTGGCGCAGCTTGATCAAAGAGGTCGAGAAGCAGGAATCCTGGGGCTCCCATTCCGTTGGTTTCGACTCGCCGACGCGAAGCACGAACCAGGCGCAGTTGAGGTCGGACTTTGCTTTTTGTCTCATACGGTTCGTCACAGCACCGTTTGGTTTGAGCGGGATGGTGTCGTTGAGGTGCTTAGTGACACGTCTGGAGCTTCTGTCGAACTCGACGAGCACTACATCACACGCATCAAATTTTCGGAGAGACAAGAGCTTCCTGGAAGCTGCTTCAAACGTCGACAGGTCTTCGGGCTTGAACATGATCCGGCCCTGGTAACCGTGGAGGGGGACGTACTCATCCACAGTAGCTGTCTGTTGATCAAATCTGGCCCTCATCGTCGGCCTGCTCGCGGTGGACCCAGAGACACCAGGAAGGTTGGCTCTCGGTCCTGGAGGTTGGCTTATCGATCTGGCTGCCGGGTGCTGGTGTCCAGCACCAGGTCCACTGACCCGAGTCGTTGTGTCGGGATACGCAAGACCTGTTATGGTGAGATTGCCATGGACATCGTCCTCCTCGAAATCGTCGTCAAGTGCCTCGACGATTTCGGGCAGTCGTCGTTGTCCAGCGAATGCAGAGGTACGGGTATGCGACAGAGACCCCGTGTCGCTCATCTCCAGGTCATTGTCGTCGTCGTCGTCGTTTTCGTCGTAACCGCCACCTCGGAGGCTCAGTCCTTGGGTAGCAGTGTTTTCTGGCATCTGAGAATCCGGCACCGCAAAGGTGGTGAAAGAAGCTTCAGCTCCTGTTAAGAAAGAGAGGAAGTATCAGCAAACTGCCCATGGTGCCGCCAACCGTTGACCAACCTCTCATATGATCATGTCCGTAGTTTCTATGAGCGTGGGCCGTGAGGAAATGTAAAGGAGGGCGAATCTCGACGTCACACATGTCATCCCCGTCGTCCACGTCAAAGTCTGGCTTTGCATATTGAAACAGCGCAGACATGATGGGTTCAACTGGCAGACCAAAGTAGAGCATTGTAAGCTTCGTCGCGAACGAGAGATGGCAGTCTCTGAATCTGCCAGCAATCAGGCTCCGGTACCGCCTGGTGTTGCTTTCCTGACACTCCCTCAAGCTCCGAGGTTCTGTGGCAGTCAAGAAGAGCTTCCGTTCCTGAGTGGTGAAATACAAACTCAGTATGTCCTCTGTCCGCAGGGTGGGCTGGGCAACCAAATCCTTGAACTTGTCGTGAACAGCCTTCCAGTCGTCGTCGCTTGGCTTGATGAGAGCATTGTATCGTTCATGAGGTTCGGGGATCCCCTGTTTGGATTCCGCCATGGTTGTTGTTGGGAAGTGTAAATGATTGTAAAGCTGGCTGTAGCCTGATGAAACCCGGAGACCAAGGGCATGAGCTGAAGTTTGGAACGAGGACGACTGATACGAGACGTGTGCTGCCGTGTTGGCAAAGCTGTTAATGAAACGATGCTTTAATATCAGCGAGTTGGCGGTAAGTGACGGGGCAAGGCTATGTTCACGAGGACGAAACAAGGGATGTTGTTTATTTTAAGGATTCGATTCTTTGACCCCTTCCGAGATTGATAGAAGCCTCTGTCTTTGATGATGGTAACCACCACATATATCCTTATTGTCCCTTGAAAGGAAGGTACGGAAACGGCCACGTCCAAGGGAGAGTAGAGAAGCAAACGAGTCGCCAGTCCTTTGGAGGGGAGAAGAAGAACCGGACGATCGAGGAGGCAGGGGGTACGGCCAAAGTACGGATCAGTTGGTGCTCACTACATTGTTTGTTTGATCCGAGATGTATCTTGGCGTCGCCGGAAGCCCATACGAAGCCAGAGACCGTTGATGCGGGCCGTTACACACGGCTCAATGGCCGTCCTGTTGGCTGACATGGAGAAGGCGTCCTCAGGGTCTCTCTCGGCTGACCGCCGAGACAGGTCTGGAAGATGAGGGAGTCGCAGCTATACATACACCTAGGTACATAGGCATCAATAGGATCCTGGCGCCAGCCGAGTCACCCAAACAACGAGTGGACAAAGGGGCATTGTTCCCAATCCGGAAAGGTGGAGGTACGTATTCGTCCTCACGCTGATCTGGAAAACGGCCCCCGTGTGGCTGATGATCAGTCACGTGCTGTTGGGCCGAGTGTCATTTAGTCAGCCTACTCCGTATTCCAAAAACAAAGCGCCTAGGTACCTATCTGGTATCACCCGCTTGAGTATCCGTACCTAGGTACGTAGGTAGGACCCTATTTGCACCTGCACTGGGTACCCCGATTGCAACTTCTAGTGTAGGTTCACCTCGTTGTTTTCCCTACTGCAAGAACAACGAAATCACCGCTTCATTCTATGCCCCCTTACTGACGTCCGTCGCACAACAGCGACTGCAAAATAGCCTACACATTGCATAATGGACCCGAGGGATAGTTGGCTCATGACGAAGCCTGCCGGGTAGAATATCGGATTGCGATGCCCATCGATCGGCCTTGACCTTGGCTCCCCTCAACTACCTACCTTACCTTACATAAAAAGACCATGCCGAGAGACAGTGGATTGTCAAGGTGTGAAAGGCTTTCCGCACATTGCGCGTCGCCTTTCCTGGAAGAGAACAAGGAGCCACGAGACCGGACCGGGCCCGAGGAGGGCAAGGGAAGAGAGAGAGAGAGAGAGAGAGAGAGAGAGAGAGAGAGAGAGAGAGAGAGAGAGAGAGAGAGAGAGAGAGAGAGAGAGAGAGAGAGAGAGAGAGAGAGAGAGAGAGAGAGAGAGAGAGAGAGAGAGAGAGAGAGAGAGAGAGAGAGAGAGAGAGAGAGAGAGAGAGAGAGAGAGAGAGAGAGAGAGAGAGAGAGAGAGAGAGAGAGAGAGAGAGAGAGAGAGAGAGAGAGAGAGAGAGAGAGAGAGAGAGAGAGAGAGAGAGAGAGAGAGAGAGAGAGAGAGAGAGAGAGAGAGAGAGAGAGAGAGAGAGAGAGAGAGAGAGAGAGAGAGAGAGAGAGAGAGAGAGAGAGAGAGAGAGAGAGAGAGAAAGCCAAGACCACTTCGTCTGTCGTCGGCAGACACACCAGAGGTTTCCGGCCACAGTTGCGCTTGCGTTTTCCCACACAGGCGGAGGCGCATGCATGCCAGACGCCGGAGGGAAGTCCTACACCTACCACAGCCCATTATTCTTTGAACCCTTTCCTGTTGGCGTGTACGCGGCTTTCAGGCCACATTTGGGGTTGACGCTCTGTATAGATTAACATGCTTCTCCGACAATACCCATCTGGAGAAATGTGCGGAGTTTTAGGCTGCGCTGCTACCGTCCAACGCAATGCCGGCACCACCCAGTTGTTCGAGTCGGCGGGGAAGTTGTCTTTCCCTACCTTGGGTGGGTAGTGGGTAGGTTTGTATGTAGGTAAATAGCTAACATTTGGGCTCCCGTCTCCTGTTGTCGCAACTCCCAACGCTGGCTCCATCCTCTTCATCTTCCATCTGATCCAGACTGCCCCGCGGCGTCTGAGTGTATCCTTTTCTTCCAGCAAGGAATCGATTTCGCCTCCCGTGGAGCCGCTTCCTTCTCCTGCCCCGAGGGAGAACAACAACGCCCGAGTTCGCACACCATGACTTCGCAAGACGGCTCCCTCTTGGATGCGCTGAGGTCCGTAAGCCAAGTTGACTGTGACACTCTTGACGTTGATGGTATGCCGGGCCTTTCATCGAGCGCGAGACACTGACTTGGCAGGTGCCCATCACATTCAACATTAATACTGACTTGGCCACAGTCGCTGCGGAGCTCGGCCCCTTCAGAGACCACACGTCCAACCAAGCAATTGCGTACAATGAGCTCACCAAGACCACCCCGGACGGCAAGCTGTATCATGAGAGGCTCATCCGAGACGCCGTAGAGGACGCCCATGGTTGGGCTCACGCTGCATGGCCAGACATTGACCCCATTCTCCTGGCAGTCGACATCATGGTTGGTACCTTGTGGAAACCTCAAAGACGCGCTGTGCTGTTGTCTAGGACCTCACTGACGCCCTCGTAGATGGTCCGGCTGTCGCTTCAATTCATCCCGCATTTGACGGGCTACTTTCACATACAGACCAACACCCATTGGTCGTACTCAGTCGAGAAGACCTGCAAGAACGCCGAGAGTAAGTTCCGATATACCAATCTCCAGCAGTAGTTCCATGTGGCTTACCGCACCGTCCGTCCCCCTCCCCCCAACCAGGGATTGTCGACATCTTCAAGAAGCTGGAGCCCAACTTGGACACTGCAAGAATTTGCATCAAAATCCCCGCGAGCTGGGAGGGAATCTCCGCCTGCCGCGTCCTGGAGAAGAAAGGCATCCATACCCTTGCAACAACAATGTTCTGTATGGAACAAGCCGCATTGGCTGCCGATGCCGGGTGTACCTACATTGCCCCGTACGTCAACGAGCTCAAGGTTCATTTTGTCCCTGGGTAAGTCGAACAACCTAGTTAGCCCAAGACCTCCTCCCAGGCCAAGGCTGATTGATGTACGAGCCACGTCCAGCTACGTGGACGACCACAAGGCCTTTGATTTCTGCAGACAGGCGCAACTTTACTACGCCGAGACGAAGGCCAAGACGCAGGTACTCGCCGCCAGTCTAACATCCGTTGCCGAGGCTATGCAGCTGGCCGGCATTCAGCACGTCACCGTATCGCCGCCTCTTCTCCGGGCTCTCGCCGCACAGTCGGCGTCGAGTTGGACGGAGCAAGTCGGCGAGTATTTTGCGGCCGGGCCGGACCAACCCTGGACCAAGGACTTTGGGTCAGCTCTCAAGGATGAAAGTCACTGGCGCATTGCCTTCACTCGAAGCGGGAACGGAAAGTATGAGGAGAAACTCATCCAGGCCATCAACATCTTCTCGGACAAGCAGGATGCCCTCGAAGAGCTTGCGCGCCGCTTCGTTTAAGTGGGCCAATGCCTTTTGTTCTTAGCCTAGGCACATATCGAACTCCAACATACATCTTCCTGGCTCAAAGTGTCCCCTGTCTCTGGACCAATCTTACCGCACCAGCCTCACCAAGCTTGTATGAACCATGGTGTCGAGGAGCCCACTACTTAGCTTGTCTTACAGGAGGTTGCCAAACGCATTCTGAACGGATGGAAATGCGATCGCGTGATACGAGGAGGTAATCATAACCAACGGATGATTAGAATGTGTGTTAGTCAAGTTACTGTTCCGCAATACCTGACTCTTCTCTCTTTCGCTGACAGGTGCATTGGATGAGTTCGAATTTCAACGACGACGACGACAGAAGTCACTACATCCCACCCGCTCTATAACGGTGTGTCGAGTTGTTGGAAAGCCGAAATCCAGCTTGTCGAGAGGACCGCAGATTCGCAGCACGTATTTGCACATAGCTTCGTTAGCCTAACAACGCCGCAATCTCTCTCCAACCCTCCCCCCCGGCCCTCGCACGATCGGGAGAGGGAGCCAGAGGGGAGTTGATAAGGCGGCTGACTGCGATTGGACGCATCACCCACTCTGGTGCGTCGAAACCCCTGTATTCTATCTCCCGCTCTTTCTCCTCTCTCTCTCTCTCTCTTTCTGCGCGCGCGCGGGTGTGTTTGTGTGTATGTGAGTGTCTGAGTAAACACCCTGATAAACTTCCACACCTTATCCCTCTTCCTTATCAGTCTGTGACACCGCCCAGGCTCGCTATCTTCCTGACCTGCCTACCTCGAGTAGTCGCTGTTGGCATTGTCAAATGACCGGCATGGCCGAATGGATACAGACCGTGGACCTAGCCGCCGGCGGGGAGGTGATGGTGGTCGATGGGTTACACCACACCCGTGTCGTCTGCTTGCGGACGAATACATATGTAGTGTCTCAAAAACCCCCAGAGTCTGGTGTGGCTTGAGCCTCCACAACTGAGCCCAGCAGGGTCGTCAGCACATTTATTGTCCCAAGAGACGTCCCCAACGACAATTCGTCCGAGGCCAAGGATCACCGGAAGTGTCCCAAGTAAGGGGAAATCGTTACCCGACTTTCGACAAAGATGAAGGGTTTCAATCGAGAAGAGCTGAGGCTACGGTGCACCTCGGTCAAGGCATGGGAGCTTCCTCGGCACTCTAGCAGTGCTCTCGCGCCCGAGGGAGTATGGGTAAGCATTGTTGAGCCGTCGACCCCCCTTTGAACGGGATGGATGAGGAACGGGACTGATGTTTATTTGCTTTAGACCAACGAGGACATGGACCCTGTCAAGCCGGAGGACCAAACCTGGAGCATCTGGACCATCCTCGCTTACTGGAGCAGCGATCTCATGAACCTCTCGACGTTGCAGACGGCAGGTTCGATCCTCGCAGTGGGACTGTCGTGGCGAGAGAGCATTCCCATCATGTTCGTGGGAACGACCTGCATCGCCGTGGCCATGGTCCTCAACGGTGCCATAGGCAGCAGACTGCATCTGCCTTTCAGCGTCATCGCCGCGGGCTCCTTTGGCTACCGGTTCCGGTACTTTGCGATTGTGAGCCGGGCGGTTCTCGCCATGTTCTGGCTAGGCGTCCAGTGTGCTAATGGCTCGTATTGCATCACCATCATGCTGAGCGCCTGGGCTCCTTCTTACGCAAGAATCCCCAACACGCTGCCCGAATCGGCCGGCATCACTTCCATGGGGATGTGCTCGTGAGTTGGCCCACCCGAGGAGACGACGACGATTTGATCGTGCCCATCTTGGATGTTCTTTCACGACTTACTCCGCTCCAGCTTCTTCCTCTTCTGGATATTCCAGCTGCCGATGCTACTCATACACCCGACGAAGCTTCGTCCGCTCTTCTACGTCAAACTTGTCGCCACCCCTGCCGTCGTCCTCGGCACACTGGGCTGGGCGGTCACGAAGGCCGGCGGCGGCGGCGAGATCTTCAAGCTGCAGCCCGAGGTCCCCAAGGGGACGGCGCAATACGCCTGGCTCTGGCTGAGCTGCATGTCGAGCGTCACGGGGCAGTGGGCGACCATGGGAGTGAACATCCCGGACTTTCTGCGCTACAGCAAGAGCCCCAACGGGCAGCTGGTGCAGCTTCCCTTCGTCCCTCTCGTCTTCACCCTGTGCGGTACCATGGGGATCATCACGACGTCGGCAACCAAGACGTTCCACGGAGAGTATCTTTGGAACCCGCTTGATATCGTCAGCCTCTGGCTAGAGAACGGTCCCGGCGGGCGCTGCGCCGCTTTCTTCGCCGCTTTCGCGTGGTTCATCGCGACGGTGAGTAGATGGACGGCGTCCCCCCCACCCCTCGAGCAGCACCCTGTATCTATCCCCTTTGACGTGAGTTCAACGCTGACCTGTGTACCCTGGCGCACAGGTGGGAACCAACGTGACGGCAAACTCCATCAGCGCAGCCAACGACCTGACCATCATGTTCCCGCGCTATGTCAACATCAAGCGGGGTTCATTGATAGCAGCCGTGGTCGGAGGCTGGGTTCTCGTTCCTTGGAAGATCCTGGCCAGCGCTACTACCTTTCTCAACTTCATGGGCGCCTATGCCGTGTTCCTGGCTCCGATCAGCGGGATCCTCGCGGCCGACTTCTGGATCGTAAAGGGTCAGAAATACGACCTGCCCGGTAAGTACCATCTCGCCCGAGCCCGGGATCCCGTTTTGTGCATCCCAGGAAGACGTGCTGATGATAAGTCTTTCCCCCGTGGGCCAGGCCTGTATGATCCCCATGGCCGTTATAGATACGTAGCAGGGTGTAACTGGCGGGCCTTCGTTGCCTTCATCGTGCCGGTGGTCCCTAGCTTGCCCGGCATGGCTTTGGCCATCAGCGGCTACCCGGCGGTCCAGATTTCCGCGGGCGCGCAGCATCTGTACAGCTTCGACTGGCTCTTTGGCTTCATTGTGTCAATCTTCCTGTACACCACCCTGAGCTGGCTTGCACCCGCAAAGCAGACGCTGCTTGAACGGTCAATCTGGACGAAGGATGGCGCCAACGTCGAGGCGACAAGTCATGGCAGCGATATCGAGGACCCCAAGTTGCCGGAAAAGGGGCACACCACAGCAACACGTGCCATGTCGGACGACGACAAAGCATTGTAAGGCCGGCGGCCACACATGTGGTGGTTAGTATAATTCCATCCTACAGTGGCCCGTTCACTACCTGACGGATGAGCAACAGAGACGAGTCGTGGGTAGACTCGTCCCCTTATTCGCAAATGGCCTTTGCGGGCTCACGCGCCATCGTCGAGGAAAAGCCAAACACGTCTGCTACCCCCCCATGTTTTCCTTCGTATATTGTATGCATTCTTTCTTCAATAACGGGGGGTAATGGGTACTGTACATGGAAAAGAGAGCCCAAAAACGCTGGTGATATTACTGGGCATGACAGATGATGAATGGTCCATAGGGTCGTCGGCCCGTCCCTCGTCTGCTGCGTCGACACATGCATGTGAACCACTGCATACCATGCATGTCCCGCCCATCATGCCCGAACTGAACCGCCCGGCCGGCATATTGTCGTAGCTTGCATGGGACCAAGGCATTAGAAATTGTAACCGAGAACTCGTTTGTTACACTACTGTACAGCCCGGCAAGTCGGTCATCTTGCCACCGACTGTCTCCGGTAGAGTGGCGATCCACCTCCGTCTTGACCTTGACGCCGCCTCCTTTCTATGCTCTAAAGACGGCACCCACACCGATCCCAAAATCTTTGGTTTAGTTTCTTGCCCGCGAAAACCCTCACTCCTCGTCCTCATCTTCCTCGTTGTCCGTAAAGTACTCAAATTCTCTTGGTACATCAGCCTCCTCGTCTCCTTCACCATCCTCGTCCACGGCAGTCAGGACGCCGGCTGCGGCAGCCGCGCCTCCTTCGTCGGTCGCGCCAACGAGGTCGCCTCTCCTTTGACGGCCGAGCAGCTCGCTGAGCTCGTTCAATGAGCGGAGATCACCGCCATTGCCGGCTCTGAGAGCCTGGGAAATGAGGTTCTGCTGCTGGCGCGGCGTCAAACCTGCCGACGAGCCACCGGCGTTGCTCTGGCCGGCGACAGGGGCCTTCTCCGTCGTCACCTTCTTTAGCTTTTCCTCGATGAGAGATTTCTCTTCGTCTGGGTGCGTGTCCTGCAGGAGAAGAGGTCCTCCGGTGGGCTTTCAACACTGTTAGCACTTTCTCGAGCCATGGCTAAGCTTGTAATGACTCTTACCTTCTTGACCGGCTTGTAACGGCCAGTGGGGAAGCTGATGAACTTGAGCTGCCCGGGGACCACGCGCGACAGGTTCTCCATCTCGTAGCCAACCTTCTCGTTCTCGGTCTTCTTCTTGGTGTCAGCCGGGGCAAGAGACGCCTCCTTCTCGCCACTCTCGCCCTCCTTCTTATCTTTGCTCTCCTCCTTCTTCTCGTCCACCTCCATCTTGTCGGAGACGGTAGGCTTGGCAGAAGAGTCAATGTCCATGCTCTCACGACGCTGAGCACGCTCCTTCTTCTGGGCTCTTCGCTTCGCCTGGGCAGTCGTCGAAAGCACAGCCGTGGCGACCATGGTAGGGCCCTCCTCGGCCTTGACTTCTTGCTCGGGAGGGTAGTCGAACAGGCTGGGGCGGGTGGCGCAGTGGAACTTGAAGCTGGGGATCTCGAGATCGTGGTCAAGACCAATTATGGAGGTAGGGGAGAAGGCGAGCGAAAGGAAGTGGGTGAAGGGGAACCAGTACCAGTACTGGGTAAAGACAGCCATGCCAACAATGCCAGCCATATTGAGGTTGCCCGTCTGCGTCTGGAGGCCAATGGTGCAGTTGCGGCCGCCGGCGTCAATGATGCCCAGGGCGAGCGAGGCACCAAACTTGGTCATGGCATCCTCGTGACGATCGCCGACAACCTTCTTCAAGGTCTTGCGGATCGCGGCGACCTTGGGGTTCATGACCTCGTTCTGCTGGATCATGATCATGGCCAGGGAGATGAGAGCACCCTGGCGGACAAAGTCGGTGGGATCCTTCATCATAGGCTCGAGCAGGTCGATGGCCTCGTCCAGGCCAGTACCGGCACAAGAAATGCCCAGGGCCATGGCGGACCCGTAACGCACGTGAGGGTTGTACGATTCGGACAGCAGCTCGACCATGCGGGGAACACTGCCGGGCTTTCGGAAGAGGATGAAGCCCAAGCTCATGACTGCGACACGGCGGACGTCGTCATTGACATCGCTGACGGCAATGTGCAGCAGCTTGCGAATAGCCTTATTGCTGCCGGTACCGCAGTAAGCGAGAGCGACAGTCATGATACCGCCGTATCTCAGAGTCGGATCAGGGTCGTTGAGAAGACCTTCGATCATTGCGTCGGCGCCCTCTTGGCGGCCAAACATGATCAATGCCATACCGATGGCCAGACCACGGACAATCTTTTCGTGAGTCGTCTCATGAGCATAGGTGATCATGTCCTCCAGCGCCCGCACGTTGCCGGTGCCAAGCATGATGAGACCCATGGCGAGGCCGACAGCCTCTCCGTTGAGAGCAGAGTCGGTGAAAAGAACCGTTCGGAGGTTGTCAAAGATTTCTTCAGAGCCGGTGCCCATACCGGCGATGCCCAGGCCCAAAGCACCACCGTGCTGGATGACCTCCTCCTCGGCAGATGTGAACTGGGTCTTGAGGTAATCAAGCGCATCAGCGCCGTGGTTGGCGTGGATCAGACCATAGGCGTAGAGAGCACCGCCCTGGCTGAAGATGGAGCCACTGCTCAAGCCGCTTTGGCGCGGCAGGTAAGGCTCAAGCAGCTTTCGGGACTGCGTCAGGTTGCCACGATGGATGACGCCGAGCGCGGCCGTCGCGGTAAACTTGGACCAGTTGACGGCCTTGCCAAGCCATTCGAGATTGTCGCGGAAGAACTTGTCGTTGGTAGTACCCTGATTCATGAAGGCGTTGCAGAAGGTGACGGCGGTATGAAAGATGGAGTTGCGGCCTTCCAAGCTATCGCGGACCTTGTTCAGGATGCTCAGGTCGGTGCGGTTGTTCCGGTAGAGGAATTCGAGGTTCAGCTGAATGGTCTTGCTGCCATCGAGGATGGAGCGGATGTTCTTGTAGACCTTGGAGAGCTCGTCCGAGAGCTCCTCTCCGGAAGGCTCCTGATTCTCGAGCAGAGGCTCCTCCTCAGTAGCATCACTTGCTGGTGCCTTGGCGGGCTCACCGGACGGCAGGGAGTTGATTATCTTGCCCAAGAACTCCTGGGTTCCGTTGTCGTACAGGTCGAAGGCGATCTGGTAGGCATTGGCGATCGAGTTGCGGTCGCCGGTCGTGATCAGCTGCTTGAGCATACGGGACGCTTCCTCGTCTGAGCTAAGATAGACAACACACTTGGCGATGGCGAAGTAGTCGGGGTTCGGGATGTCGTTGAGGAGATCCAGAATCAAGCGCAGAATCTCGGTACGGAATGCGCGTTCCTGAACGATATCCATACAGATGCTCAAGGCATACTCCATAAGCTCTTCGGCGGGACCCTGGCCATCTGTCGACTTTGTCTTGGAACGCTTCTCATCATCGCTTGCGCGTTTGATGACACGGCGAAGAACCTCGAGGTTCTTGGCTTCGACGGCAATACCGACGACCTGACGATATCTGCCGTCCTTGAGGCAAGCCTCGAAAAGACGCTCGACGATGCGTTGAAGCGCAGCCTGGGTTGCCTGGTCGTTGATGGGGGCGATGGAGCTAGAGCGACCCTCCTTCACAGGCTGGAATGTGGGATCGAGGATGGCATTGTCGGTCGAGACGCGGGACAGGAGAGACTTGGACGGGAGAGTCGTCTGGGAGAAGGGGGTGGTCGGGGAGATCAAGGCAGACCCGTCGGCGGGGCCGGTCGCAAAAGTGGTTGCCAAAGCAGGCAGGGAGTTGTCGTTCTGGGACGAGGTGGGGGCGGTGTGCTTGGCCGAGGAAGTGGCGATGTACTGGTCGATGCACTTGGAAATGATTGTATCCTCAAATTCACCGGGGGCATCGAGCTTGAAGAGGTCGCCCGCAGCGAGGGCAAAGGTCATGCTCTCATTGTAGGCCTGGAGATGATAGTAGACCTTGGCGAGCACGAGGGCTGCCAGCTGCCGTTGGGGAAAGGATTCGTCTTCGTAGAGGGCCTCGCTATTGAGGTTGTCAACACCCAAATCGATAGATGTATTCGCAGACACGTTGAGGTGGAGGGGGAGCAGCTTACATCTGGCTCAGAGCGCCGGCGACCTCGGTCCAGACTGTGTCGATGTCATCGTTGAGAGTCTGGAGGGCGAAGACCTTGAGGTCGTGTTCCTCATCGGCCAGGAAGCCCAGGACTCCGGTAGCTGAGACCAGGCCAGGCATTGTTGGGGGCGAGGAGGGCGACCACGGAGACGGGAGCTGAGCTTAGCTGTGTGGGGTGGGAGGAGACGTTTGCGCGGCCGGGATAGAACTGAGGATCAAAGTTTGGTCGAGGTGGGAGAGGTCAACCGGCTGCGCAGAACGAAACGGAGTATTGGGATGTTTTTAGTTTGGTAGTTGGTGATGGAAGCTCCGAAGAGGCGTTGATGATGGAAGAAGGACGTCGAAAGCAAAGGCGCGAATGAACGAACGCAGGGCACGCTTCAGTATCCACGTCAGGCAGGTCTGCCTGCCTCGTCCTGTCAAGGTACGTACCTTCCTCGCCTGACCCTCCCCATTGCAGCCATTGAGAGTGCTGAATCAGCAGGCTGAAAATGGATCGAGGCTGAACGCAATGCTTTCGGTGAAATGCTGACGTAACACGATCCCGGCTAGCTGGCTGGCCCAGCCTGGCTCTCAACAACTCTGGATGTGAGCTTCTGGGGTACAGAAGAAAGGCGGATTATTACAAAATCCGGGCAGGCCCGTCTTGGCCTACCCATTCGACACACTCAGTCAGTTTGAGAGACAAGGTGGGACGGGCTGGCGGAGGGCAGGGGACACAAAATCAAATAAAATCCCCGACAGGTCGACAGAGGTCGGGCTCGGGCAGCGCACCGTGGGTGTGGGACGCTGGACACACACAAGGCTGGCACGCTAGCGAGTGGTGGTGGTGGTGGTGGTACGGACACCTCTCTTTCTCTCTCTCTCTCTCTCTCTCTCTAGCTCACTACTCACTCGCCTTCTGCCCGTTATTGTCGCCCATGCCGTCGGCGTTTAGAAGCAACGACTTGTTAGTATCGTGATTATGTCGACCTAAGTGTAAACATTCAAGCACCAGGTAGTTAGACAGATGTATATAGTCTGGGGCTTACAGATCACAAGCTGGGGGCTAAACGATATCTGAGCATTCACTATCTATCTATACAGATTTCACCCTTGTCTGCTGTATCCTTACCCTCTCTCTACACAGTACCTCTCTAGACTCTAGGTAGGTAGACTACCTAGGTAGACAGCCAGCCCCTAACACAAGCTCCCGCGTGAGCTCCAGCAGGAGGAGCTCCATACACACCAAGCAAGACACCACCACCTCGACCGCAGCATAGCCACTGCACCTTATCAGGCAAGGTAGGCAGCATCTAGCCATCGCATCAGCGCCTTACTAGATGTGTCCGATCGGCGCGCGACCAATCAATCCATTTCCGTCCTTTCTTTTTGGCTCCAAATTTCCCACTCTCTTCCTTCCATGTCCCCCAGCCGCGACAGAGGACAAGATGTTTTTTCTCCCGAGAGTTGTCGAGCCTACCTGTCTGTAATTTTTATTCTGATTCTTGTCTCTGATTTTTGCTCTACACAACTCTTGTTCTCCTCTCAACCCGGTGCCTCCAGCATCTTTGGTGTAACACCCACCCACCACCATTCACTCATCCACATATCCACAGCCCCGATGTCTCTACTGCAGCAACCTGCGACGACAATCACCAACTACCACAACATATAGACATCAACCCTTGCTGCTACTCTCCACCTACCGCCAACGCTTCCATTCGCACTCCGCGACGCCATTCTAGCCTGTCGCACCCGTCAATCGGCCCGTTGTTTGACAGTTGTCCCTCCTCCTCCTCCTCCTCCACCGCCGCCGCCGCCGCCGCCGCCGCTTCGTCTCCGTGTCCGCACGACCCCTACGTTTCGAATCGCGACCGCTTCCTCTCTGCCTCAACCTCCATCAGGCATCGTCCAAACAAGCTCTCAACAACGACCCCTCCCCCGAGGATTTGCCTGCGTTTGCCCTCTCCCCCTCCGGCCCGCAACTTGTCGTCGCTCGCCTCCTCCACTCGACAGAATATCGCACACTACCCTGGTCTCAATACCGTTCCGGCCAACCCCAATCCACGCCCCTCTGCCGTCGTTGCGCTCCAGCTCCCGTCCTCTTCGTTCCCCTTTTGGACCACCACCGTGCCGTGTCCTGCCGCGCATGCTTTACTTTGCCTGGTCGTAGCTCCTCCATACAGTCCAGTTCAGCCTAGTCCAGTCATTACTGGTCTCTTCGAACCCCGACACCGACGACGACCACCCACTCGACCGGCTCTCCCTCTTGATCATGACGACGTGATGATTGCCGATTGCGCATCCATCTCAAACCACTAGAATCGCAACGAATTTGCACATCAAACCCTACGTCGCCATCGACACCGTACTGCCACCCGTTTCCCCCTTCGTCGCACACATGAGCCGTTGGAATTGAAAGGGCGAAGCCGAAACTTTGCACCCGAGCTGAAGCTGGACGGAGCGCTGGCCCAGACAAAGGAACCCAGATCCAAGGCATTTCGGCAAACCACCGTACGCCTGCGGTAATCACGATGGATCTGAGAAGTTTGATGAACACGTCAGACGACGGGGACCGACCTCGAGCTGCCGCCGCCGCAGCTGCTGCCGCAGCCGCCTCCGCTGGCCCTCCTCCGCGCCATCCTGCTCATTCCCAAGCCCACGCTCGCGCTCATGCTTCTTCTCAACCTCTTGCGCCGAAGCAGCAGCAGCAGCAGCAGCAGCAGCAGCAACCACAACAACAGCATCCGCACCCGCAGCACCAACCGCATTTGCAACATCAATCGCATCCCCAACACCAACCGCCGCCGCAGCTGCCCTACCAACAGCAGACTCCGACGACGCCTTCGCAGGCCACAACGGCCTACGCATTTAGAGAATCAGCCTACAGTCACGCCTTGCACTCGTCCCCTGGGAAGCCGCCAGCTCCCCAAGAATACGCTGTCCATCCCCAGGTCACCACTCCGTCGTATCCCCCACAGTCGCCTTTTCAGACTCCCGGCCCCTATCCTGGCCGACCAGCACCGCCGCCGCTCCAGGCAGGCGTTGCCGCTCCTTACGCCGATGCGCGGTCTCCCCAGAGTGCGTCCATGTCCGGGCCGTCCCCGTATCGTCACACACCGACATCTTCGGTGAGCGGACCCGGCGGAGGCTACCCTTTCCCTCCCACTGGCCCGCCTCAGGAAGTTGCCAGCCCTGTGCAACGACACCAATACCCACCACCCAACGCGTATCCCCCGAGAGAGAGTTATTCTCATCCATCTGGTGCAACGGCGCCTTCTCCGTATACTCAGCAGCAGCAGCAGCAGCAGCAGCAGCCTCCGCCTCAGCACATGCCCCAAACTCCGCCCATTGGCACCCCTGTCAGCGCACACCCGTATCTCCACCAGCGCTCGCAATCAACGCATTCAACTCCTACTCCTACCTCTGCCCATAGTCAACACCCGCAACAGCTCCACGGTCAAGCATATCCTCACGGCAGTCCTGTGGCGACGGCGCATCCGCCGCCCGAGTACGTTCGGCAGGTTTCGCAGCCTCCTACCCCACTGGGCCCGCCCCCGACCGGGCCTCGACAATCTTCCACTGCACCGACCTTCGCGCATCCGCAAAGTCCCTATCAACAGAGACTGTCTGCCTCGCACCTCGCTCAAGCCACACCTCCACCACCGCCACCTCGCATCCCCAGCTCCCACAGCGGCCACGAACGAAGATCATTGTCACAAAGCGAACGCGACAGAAGCGTTAGCGTCAGTCCCAAGACCCGCATCCCGAGTTTGCCGAGCAGCGTCGGTGGGCATACAGATTCAGAGGCGCGGCCGCATCCGAGTGTCGCCAACATGGTGGAACCCGAACGCGAACGCGCCACAACACCCGCCAAGAGAAAGCTTGCCGACAGAGATTTGAGCCCGCGAGAACTCGAGCGGAAGGAGCCGAGGCCTCCGCCTGCCGAGGTGAATGGCGGCCCCAGGCTGTCCCGGTCGCCCGTTATCCAGCGAAAGAGGAAAATCCACACGACGCCTCCCATCTGGGCCCAGGCGTGGAACGCCCGAGAAAACAAAAGGCTCAAGCTGGCCAATTTTGAGCTCCAAAAACGAGGCCCACCTAGCGTCAATGGCAAGCCCGAGCCTGCCAAGCAGGACAGCACCAGTCGACACACCTCGCCAGAGGCTGCGCGATCCACTGCGCCACCTGTTCAGGAACCGCCCAAGCCCGATAGTCTGCTTGGTCCGTGGGAGGAGAGCATTCTCGGCACTCGGCCGTCCGAGGAGCTATCCAAAACCATTGCCGATTTTCTCTTCAAGAATGTCACGCTCCACCCCGATTCTGGGGAGATCCTAGGGCGAGGCGTGCAGTTCGAGATCGAGGCCAAAATGGGTCAGCTCATCGATAGAGACACTAACGATCGTGTCGAGAGGGCAATTGGCTCGGAATGTGTCCTGCATGACACCGGCCGCCTTGCCTTCAGAAGCAGCATGACGGAGGTACGTCCCCTTCCCCCCAATAGCAGCCTCCGTCCAAGGAAGTCCCCATGGCTAACGTCTCTCTTCTCCACAGGCCCAGCACAAAGGCCTCAACGATTTCCTGAACAACATGGTAGTCCAGACAGACCCGCGAAACCCAAATGCCCGAGGCCGAGTCCAGATACAATACAAACATCGGCGGGAGATTGATAAGTTTTACGAACTGCCTAATGCGCTGCAGGCTCGCCTGCCTGGCTGTGTTAGATCCCTCCTGTCGAGCAGGCGGTCCATCAAGGTCCGCGTTACATACGACCAGAAGACGCAACAGGTCCTGGCCAAGATTGTCAAGGCCCGGGTAGCCGATATCCACATACACCTGCCCACGTGCCCGCTTGACTGTCGTATTAGCATCAATCTCGAAATGGCATGGGATGGATCTGTCGAGGAGCTAGAAAGCATGGCCGTCGGGCACGCGGACAAGTTCCCCGACCGAAACAAGGATCGCCTGAGTTACAAGCAAAATCACTATCAGATTGACTTGACACAGGTGACGCAGACGATGCCTGGTCCTGGAGTAAGTCGATGCTCGCAGCAAAATGGCATTGAGAAACTTGCTAACTTGCAAAAGAACACCCATCGGATCGATAAAGAGCACGAGCTTGAGGTTGAGCTATCGCCAGATATCGTCATTGACCAACAACGCCGTGCCATGAGAAACGAGCCGCATCAATACCAACAACTCGTCGATGCGTTTGTTGACAACGTGCGCGTCCTCGCCCGGAAGAGTCGTGAGTTTGTCTAGTACTTTCCCGGGGGAGAAGCTCCAGAGAGGGTCTTGTTTTCGAGTAGCTTGGGTGGTTTTGATACCAGAAGACGATGAGGCTACCTACGTTTTAGGCGTCCCGGGTTGAAGCGGTGCGCATTTTTGGGGGAGTTGCTCATTTATTCATACCTGCCTTACTTTACTTTACCTAGCTACGTTTGGGTACATCGTTTCCGGGCGTCGGATGTACTGCCTGGCAGATAATTCTTGCATCTGCCGCCTTGATCAATGCCAGAACTTCGGTTGCCGCGGTCTACCACTGTCTGGCGCCCCGTCACAGCCCTCGTTTATGCGGCGAATACGTGCCATGTGAGATGTGCTGCGAGGCTTTGAGTCATGTCTGCATGTTTGTTTCTTCCGCAATGGCTTGAGAAACATTCCCGTGTTCCCCCTAGCCCTATACTGATGGGGGTAAAAGACTGAGAGGCATGGACGAATATAGTCGAGCCATGTTTGAATCGCGTGGCAGCTTCGTTGTGTTGATGATACGCGAGAAGCTACTTGGTGCCCAGCACTCATCACGTCTGACGAGTGGCAGTAAGCAAGCAAGCAAGCAAGCAAGCAAGCAAGCCTAGATGGAGACCAAGTCAAGGCAAGCGAACCCATCAAAGGCATGAAAGTGCAACAAAGTCCAAGAGAGAGTATTTTACCCGATGTATATTCAGATACTCGCAAAGCCCAAACATGTTTGATCAATTGTGACAAGCCCAATGTCCAACCCGGCGTTCCATAGTCTCAAGACAGCTTCTCGTCACCTTTGGCACCGCCAACGTGTCCAACAGGCTGGATATCCTCGGAATCCACCCCGCGGGCACTGTCTGCGCCATTGGCGTCCTTGTACGGGGTACTACCGGCGATGGGGACAACGTCATGGCCCTCGGTGTCCTCAATCTCATCGGAGAGGACGAGGTTGAGGAGCATGCAGACAAAGGCTGTGATGGCGAAGCCCGTCTCCATGATGAGCACGATGGCATCGAGAAAGCCTCGGAGACCGTGGTTGTCGCCGGCGTAGGTGAAGACGTTGTCGAAGTAGGTTGGTACGAGCGTGGCGCCGTAACCGAGCGTCAGGCCGGCGGTGAGGATGAAGCGGTTGCGGCGGTTGAAGGGCACGCCCTTGGTAATGATGGCCATGCCAGACACGGCCACGGCGGTGAAGAGGAAGGAGGTCATGCCGCCCAAGACGGAAGAGGGGATGGCAACGAGCGAGGCGGCAAACTTGGCGAAGATGCCCATGATGACGAGGAAGAAGCAGCTTCTCAGGTCGTTAGCCGATGGGAAGAGGATCCAGGGAGAGGGCGATCCGGAAGAACGTACCAGCAGTAGCCAGCGCTACGGTTGGCGCAACGAGTGAGGGCAATGACACCGTTGTTTTGGGCGAACTATCACCTGTATGTAAGCCAGAGTCCGTCGGCAAGGGTTCGAAAAATGCGGCGGCAATGAGCTTACAGTGGTCATGGGGGTAATGGTCATGAGAGCGGCGAGAACACCGTTGATGCCATCGGCCAGCACACCACCCTGGATGCGTGACTCGAAGAGACGACCCTCGACCTCGAGACGGGAGACATCACAGGTGGCCGTGATGTCCCCGATGGCCTCGGTGGCGCAGACGATGTAGACTGCGAGCAGAGGTCTTTCGAGCGTGGTCAGCTCGACTGCTCTGCCGGTGGTTGATGGCATGGGTTCCCGGGGAAGGGAAGGGGGCTTACAGGATGAGCGGTCCGTAAAGAGTGAGCTTGAAAGTGTGTACCCAGACGAAGGAAACGGCAGGGGCGCTGTCAATACCGGAGCGATCAAAGTACCCGCAGGCGGCGGCGATGATGCATCCTATTCACATCAGATTATGAAGAGAGAGAGAGAGAGAGAGAGAGAGAGAGAGAGAGAGAGAGAGAGAGAGAGAGAGAGAGAGAGAGAGAGAGGTTGGTGGACGATGGAGGGTTTCGGGGGCAACTCACCAACAAGCAGACCGATGACGACAGAGGTCGACTTCATGATTGGGGCGCCGAAGCGCTCGCAGAGGATGATGGTGATGAAGACGGAGAACCCCAAGCCCAGGTACTCTGCAGAGCCCCAGGGAAGAGCGTGAGGGGCGGCGATGTTGGGGCATCGGGCGAAGAAGTCGGTGGTCGGGTTTGCGCAGGGGCCGGAGCCGCCCATCCAGTTCTGGAAGCCGCTCTCGACGAGGTGGATGCCGATGAGCATGACTGGACGAGAGCGTTGGAGGTCAGAATCATGTTTTGTCTGGCGATTGGCCGCGCCAGGAGACGGTCACTCACCAGTCGGGCCGGTCACAATGGGGGGGAAGACGCGCAGCATGACTTTGGGGGGCATGAAGGAGATGGCGATTTCAATGAGGGCGCAGAGAGCGCTGGAGCCGATGATGGCTTTCGATAGGTACGTCAGTGAACACGCACACAACAGGCGCAAGGGAAAGGGTTAGGGACGAGCGCACCTCCGTAGCCGTCGGGACAAGGGAGCTTGTTCCCGTCGGCGTCTGTCGGGCAGAAGCCATTGGCATACATCTGGGCGAGAGCGCCCTGGGCGACGGGGATGATGGCAAAGGAGATGCCGACGACGGAGATCAAGCCGGTGCCGACGTAGTAGCTGGAAGAGAAACGCGCGAGGCGTGTGAGTTGCAAGGAGGCAACAAGAGGTGCAATGTTGGAAAGCAGGCGATCTTACGAAGTCTTGGGGACGTGGAACCTGGTGATCTGGATGGTGGACAGCAGGCCCGAGACGATGAGAGCTGTCGACACGAGGTACTGCTGCATCTCGCCAGTCAGGTTGGCGCCGGCGGCACCGCTCAGAAGGATGGGGGGCGTGATGATGCCGGCCAACATGGCGAGGGCATGCTGAAAGCCCAACAACAGGGCCAGCAGTGTGGGCATGCGGTCGTTGAGGCCGAAGAAGGGGGCGGCTCTCAGGCTCTTCCTCATGAAGGGCAGGTTTGGGCGGAACAGGAAGGCGTAGTCGTAGTCACCAACGAGGCCATCTTTGGTGAAGAAGCGGTTCCTAGCGCCGCGGAGGCGGTGTCCCATTGTCCTCTTGGGAGGCGTCTCCGGGACGATTTGCGATGGTCCCTGATCCTCATCCATGGCGGGCAGTTCAAGTAAGCCGTCTCACGTCGTGGGCCCCCTTGCCCGAGTGTTCAGTGGAATATACCGAGTGGCGGTTGTATTTAATGACGACGACGACGACGACGACGACGACGACGACGACGACGACGACGACGGAGAGCAAAAGCAAGCAAAGCAACAAGAGGAGCAAGCTGTCTGTCTCTACTTGGCCCGATCGATGGCTAACGACCGAGTCGAACTAAGTGGACAGCCATCGAGAGCGGCGGTTGTGGATCTCTCTCACTTTTATATATCATCCCTCATTCTGACTCGAGCTTTGTCTGCATGGGGGCGAGATCCTTTTAGTTGATGGTTTCGAGCAATCAACCATGGCCGCTATCTGTGGGATAAGGAGCTTGGGGCGACGTGAATGGCTGGCGATAGTAACAGAGTCGAAACCCCTCCCAGAATGGGAATGAGGGGTGGGGCCGTAGCGTGGGTACCTAGCTGAGCGCCGTCTCCGGTCTCCGGGGACGTAAGTACGGTACGTATCTCCATTCCCGCGTGGCACACCAGGAGGAGCATCCCGTCCCACGCACACACACTTGTCGGGCACATCCTGCTGGCGAGAACTACAACTGATGTGGAAGATTGATGCAGCAAACTGCAAGTGATGCACGGCAGCCGGAGCTTGGGCCAGTCAAGTCTAAGCCGACTTGACTGTTTTATTGCTTGAGAAGGTAGATATGGGAACTTGGAGCCCGAGATGGCTATTGTTAGTCGTCTTTGGCTTTCGGTAGCACCCGTTGATTACCTAGGTACATCGAGAGCCTCCCCGATGCCACGGGACGACGGAGCTTGCCAGTTGCAGGCTTTGAGGCGTTCGGCGGGCCACTCGTGGATTTCGGCGGCTGGGATTCTTCTTCTACAAACAAGGAAAAGAGGTAAAAAAAAGAATTGAAAAAGAAAGAAGGATAGATATAGGTGTACCTAGGGACAGCCACCTACCTAGGTACAGCACACACAGGTACCTAGGTACCTTAGGTAGATAATCACCTACTTAGAGACTGCCGAGAGTTCTTCCTTCACCTTACAGCGACCGCCAATACTACCAGCAATTCGCTATCTCAACGCCACTTTCGCAACCGTCGAAAGGTAATGAATGGGCAGACGTAGCTGTTCGCGATGCTCTCTAATGGCCGAAGCACCCACCCAGGCTCCCAGCTGGTACCCCAGAGGATAAAAGATAAGACAAAGGCAGGCCCACCCAGAAACCCATGCCAACACCACGCGTAGATAAGAACGCGTCCAAAAAGATACAAGGATGGGGGAGGGGGGGTGGGGGGGTTGCCAATACCCGGCATCATTGGCCTAGCCTGCTGTCTGCGATCCGGAGGTGCAGCAGACGAATGCAAAGCCAGGCTACTCCGTACTTCCGCCTTCCATCTCTCTCCCATCTCTCTGTCTGTCCTCGGCGAACTCCGCTCGTGACGGGGAGCCGTCCTTCGAGGGGCTCGCCGCGGAGACGTCATGGAAACCTGCACATCGCTTCCGACTCGGCCGGTTGGCGGTTGTACCATGGCCAGCAAACGCTCTAGCTCACCTCTGTCTCGCATGATCGGCCAATGCGTGGGAACCCGGCACACGATACATGCACGTACAATATCATGTCGTTTACGGCAGCTCTAGGTATCATCATCGCTCATCCAGTCTACACACTCTAGTCCTGACGGTTCCTCATCATGTATCCGTACTTACTTTACAGACACACCACTGTTCCAGCGCTCAATGCCAGATCGCTTGCATTCAATACAGCCCTACTATTCATCAAAGACTCGCACCAAACCGGGCAGCGCGCCCTCTTCTAGCCTATCGTCAATAGTCATCTCTCATCCCGCGAACCACATCGTGTTGCGACCCGAATCTGGTCCGATGGTACTCGTTGAGCTGCTGTCGACCCGATTCCCTGACGAGTCCCAGGAATCCTTTGTGCATCTTTGTGAGGCACTGACCAAGCTCCGCCTCCGTCCTCGTACTGCATTGACAGATGTTGGGCGTTCCTCCGAATTTGGCTCTATCGTCGGCAGTCGGGAACATGATGCTGATGCGCCGGACGTCCTTCCAAACAGCCGCGGCATGCTCCCTTTCCCCTCGCCGGCCGAGAGCCAGCTTGGCCAGATTCCAGTCCACGTCGCCATCGCAGCTTTCGAACCGTCGCACCGACATCTCCACCTTACCCCGGCTTTGTTCGATGGCGGCGATCTGGCACAATGACCCGTCCCGTCCTGACCGTCGGCAGTTGCACCTGTCCGGGTTGACCTCAGTGTCTTCATCAATGTCAACCGTCACCATTGTTAACGCACCCGTCTGCGTATTCTGTGTGAACAAGACCAGCATGGGCTTGGGTGGACGCCGGTGGACGGTTCCCGTTGTGTGTCCGCCGATGCTGACAGTCGCCGTACGCGCTTCGCTTCCGCTCGAACTGTTGTTCGATGGCGACGTGGTTGTGGACATGTTGCTCGACATGCTGAATGTCCTGTCGGCGCGCGTGTTGGTCGTTGATACGGACGGCGCCCTCGATTGCCACGATCCCGGTAACAAGCTCGACGACCGAGGACTGGTTGGCGATGTTGAAGTAGTTGCTTGCCGGCTACCACTGGGTGGTGACGCCGCCGTCTGCCTGCTTCCCGACCCTACCGGCCGGCGCGGTATAGCCATCGGAGACCGAGCCCCTGCCGGGTTGTTCATTGCAGATGGTGGTGGAATCGACGGGCTCCGCGCTGCAGATCCTGCTGGCGAACCCATACTGTTCCACATGGACGCCGTATCGGTCGGGCTGGTCGTAAAGGGGTTGGCGGTGTCCCAGGGCCCACGGATGGTGCTCTGTCTCGGTGCTGTGCCGGTTGCCGAAGACAACACGGATCCAGAACTTGTTGAAGTGGTTTTCTCGACCAAAGACTCGTTGTTTGTGACGAGCTGCCCCTCGAGCTGCTTTGGAATCCACAGCTGTATGCAGGCGTTCTCAACAGTCGGTTCTCCCTTGCCTGAGACGACGAAGCTGACCATGGCCTTGTACCTGACGATGATGCTGCTTAGCATACGAGCTGAAGAACTCGGCGGGGAGGAATTCTCTCTTACTGGCTGTAGTTGTCAAAGGCCTTGAAGCCAGTGACAGCTTGCTGGAATTTGACGGCGTCCTTGAGCTGCGTGAAAGCCAGCTTGGCGACCCGCTCGTCCTTCCGCAAGATCATGTCCCATGCGCCGAAGTTGGACGGAACGGCATATAAAGGGTTGACGATGACGGTCGTGATGTCGAAGTCGATAGTCTCGGCTGCAAGCATGTCAGCAGGACGTCGTGTATCGACCTCTCTTCTCGGGTGCTGCAAGTTTACCTTGGCGACGCGCATTCCTACTCGTGCCTCCTTGTTCCACGCCGGAGATGTTGATACGGAAGCGCTTCCCGTCTGCACCCATCCGGCGGAGCAGTTGGAGTTTCCTTTGGACGTTGGCAGCGGCTCCTTGCATTGGTCTGAGCATCTCGTGTGTAAGTGCTTGCCCAAAATGCTGGTGCCTCCCGCCTACGGGCCGTACTGGACTCGACTTACATGTTCAAGACCTGTTCCATGAGCGCGTCCCTCGTCACCACATCCACTAGCTGCGCCAACTCTTTCTTAGGCCAGATGTCCAGCATCTCAGGCGTCAAACCGATCAAGCTTGGTGCCACGAGGTCTTGTCTGAAGCGATCGCATTGAGAGCCGAGGTCCTACATCGGTCAGGTTCTCCGAGTTGCACCTAGTAAGAGCGTCTGTGAAGGCACATACATCTTCGAGCTCTTGGATGTATGAAGGCCAGTGTGACAAGCCCGTGGTCGATTGGTGTAGCTTGGGCGATTCGCGAATGCGCCGCATCACCCAGACACACTTTAAGAGGCTCACATACTGCTCGAGCTCAGGGATTCTGTTCTCCACGAGGATGCCGGCGGTGAAGTTTACCGTGGACCTATGGTAGTGAAGGACGAAGGCATCTGCCATCTCCCCAAGACCTGGATCCATACCATCCTCCGGCCTCTCTGCCGTCCACGAGTGCTGGAAGCCCTCGGCAACAGTGGGCGGTATCTCAAGTTGAACTAGCTCTCGATGAGCCTGCTGAGCAAGAGCTTGCTCAAGGTCCGGAACCAGAACTCCAATGAGGCGGTGCAGGTCAAGATGCACAGCGTTGATGCGCTGGGCAAGATCCTGGTGTACCAGGCGTATGTCCTCTCTGACCCGGCACAGCAGATCGCTGGTGTAGTGAGTAAGTATTATGAGAACGGCCGGTCATAAGACGGATGTGCTTACATTTCAAACGGTTTCAGCACATGAAGGACTTTGGAGTTGTGTAATGCTATACGCGCTCGCAGTCGATCCGCGGAAGGCGCTACGAGAACATTCCATTCGATGTTCTTGAGCGGACCACTGCTGAGACGATAACGATGATTGTTCTCGATTAGACGAAAGCATTCTGTGAGGGTTTCCTCGTAGTCTCCAACGATGTCGTCGAGGGACGAGCGATCCCAGCGCAACGGTTTGAAGGCTCCTTCTTGGCGCAGTGATTGGCCTGCTTTGTTCACCACGCGACTGAGGATGTCCAGGTTCTCGGCGAGCCCTCGTACGTCGCGACCGAATTCAGAATATTGCCTTGCTGCCGTATTATTAGTTGATGATCAGGAAGGGGG
>NWBT01000043.1:1633814-1651208 GCA_003386485.1 Colletotrichum lentis
GGGGCTCGGAGGAATGCAGGCGTTGCGGGGACGTGTTATTCCTACGACGAGTGCCCAAACTCACTTGCGTTGAAGTCGTTATCCCAACCGAACCGATAGACGTCCCAGGCGAGCTTGCTGAAATTGATGACATCCCCCAGCTGGATAGGACCTGCCATTGGGGGAAGCGGGGAAGGAGGACGATCGTAAAACCCTCTGTCGAAGGCGCCTTATGAGATGATGGACATTGGATGCGCGGCGGTGTTTAAAGGGCGTGAGCGAAGTCAAGCAGCGATGACAGACGGGAGCTTTCCACAAAAAGTGGGCTTTCACGTCCAAGACTGCAACGCAGATGAGGGGGGGGGGGGGGGGGGGNCAGATTTCAAGTAAAAGCCTGGCCGTGGGGTGGCAGCACACGACGCGGCGGGTGTGTGTGACCGAGAGACAGACAGGTGTGGCCGCCACTGGGAACGCAAGGTTTGCATCAAAGGCAGGGGGGATGGGCCACACAGTTGGAATACGCGGACGGGGTGGGTTGAAATGTAAAGACCTCACTGATGTGGTGTATTGTGTGCGGACGAGTGAGTGGTAGAGAGGGAGGGAGAGAGGCAAAGGGGGACGGAAGTGAGGCTGATGGGGCATGCATGTTCCTTCGGACCAACTCGTGTGAGCATCTTTTGCTGGCACAGGGGGGGTGGGAAGCAATATAAGAGCTGGTCTTGGCGAGAGTTGAGGGGGATGGATGTGATTACGATGGATGCTCGGTTGCCTGTCGCACGTCGTGTGAGACGGGTCCGAATGTTTTACTGTGAAAAGAAGAGCTCTTCTTTCACGACTTCAGATCTGGAGCCAGCTCGATTGTTTCTAACATACACTAGACACAACAGCCAACGTGCGGATTCACCCGGTCCATGATGCCCAGATCTCACTTCAGGAAGGAAAGAGGAAGCGAGAGAGTGGAGGGGGCTTGGGTGGTCGAGATGAGGGGTGAGCATGAACATGGGAAGAGTACAGACATACACATACATGGAACAGGGAGAGCAGCCTGGAGGAGGAGGAGGAAGCAAAAGGCGACGACAAGATTGTCACGCGGTCTTGGCTACCCGAGACACCCCCTCGCAAACGCATCCAATCCCGTTGAGAGAGAGAGAGAGAGAGAGAGAGAGTGTGTGTGTGTGTGTGTGCGTGCGTGTTGATGCTCCCGGTTAATGGCATGCAGGTGCACGGCACGAGATGAACAAGATAAGCTCTTGACACCATCGCCATTGGCTCTTAGGGGACTAGGAAGATGGGCACTTGAGATGAACCAGTCGTATATATGCTTATCCGCATTATCTACATCGGGTTCCTCCAGGCGACTCGACTGCATAAGCCTCTACACCGTAGATGCTGTCCGAGATCGTCACTCAGCTCAGCCCAGCTGCGAAATGCTGGTGGCGGTGGCAGTGAATCAAATACAAGCACAGTTCAGGGAGTATTTAGACGAGTGTCACCCAACCCAACCCAGCCCAACCCCCCAAACTTCCCCGGGTCTCTTCCCATTCGTGCTTGTCCTGCCAGGCCCATCAAACACCTCGTCTACTGTACATAGTACACTAGTATCCGGACGTCGTCGTACTGTGAACCGGTGAGACCACCAGCTCGCTCACGGCCGGATCGGGGCACGACTTCAACTGCTGCCTGCAGCCACCAACTAACTACATAGAGTCTAGACTCTAGACTTGAGATTCTAGTGCGGGAGGGGGTAACGGATATCCTCGACGCGCAAACAAGATGCCAACCGGCCGGCGGCCGGGCGAGTCTCTGCTGCATCATCGCTCCAAGCCCACCTCCTGGTGGCAAGGCATACTTTCAAGATGAGGCTGTCGCCGAGCGGGTGACCTGATCCACCGCCACCTCCTCATGCCCTCCCCCCGCTGCCATCCCATAGCCATGCTTGACCCGTCCGAGACCTCTCTGCCCTACGCCTCGGACACCTACCTACCTACTCGTATCGTGTTCGCGGTGGGCGCCCCTGGTTGTCCGAACCGCGCTGACATGATTGACATGCACGGCATTCCGTCACACAGCGGCCACTCACAGCCCTGCCCGGTAAAGGCTGGCTATGCCACCAATACATATTAAACCATGAAGCCACCCATCACTGCGTCGGTTTGTATTGTGCGGCCTCTCGCGTGGAAAAAATAGTTCACGTCCCTTCTCATCCTGCGGGGCTCCCGCCATCCTCCAACCTCAACCTCAAGTCGTCCGTCCACACACCGTCCTCGCCATCTAACGGAGGGGGGGAGGGAGGGGCCGGCATCTCCTCGTCACCAAGATGAACGACTTCCCCAATTCGGCGGGCTTCTACCAGGAACCCCGCGCCGCCGATGATGCTTCGGCCCACAGCGACATTGACGTCGTCATTGACGGAATTGGCAACGGTATCGTCACGCATGCGCCCAAAGAGGGCTTTCGCCTGGGCTACTTCGATGTTAGCTGTCTGGTGATCAACCGGATGATTGGTAAGCTTGTCCATGCTTGACTGTAGTCGATGCGACGACGACACAGGGCAACGTTTCCATGTTGACGGCGCCGGTACCTCGGTTTACTCATCTTGCCGACGCTGCACCCAGATAGGAGATTGGAGGGGGGGGGAAACGAAAAAAATGGAAAAGAAAGAGAAAAGATACTAACCCCGCCGGCATAGGCACTGGCATCTTCATGTCTCCTCAGCGAGTGATGCGTGGCACCAAAAGCGTCGGCGCAAGTCTGCTCATATGGGTCGCCGGCATCATCTACTGCCTTTGTGGCACGCACGTATACATCGAGTATGGCCTGAACGTCCCTCGATACATCATCGACGGAGTCGAGAGCTCGGTGCCACGGTCCGGCGGCGATCTCGTCTACCTGCAGTACGTCTTTCGCAGGCCGGCCTACCGCAAGAACACCATTCTCTTGTCGACTTGCATTTTCGGGATCAGCTTCATCGTCCTCGGCAACATGGCCGGCAACTGCATCCACTTTGCGCTCCGCCTTCTGGAAGCGGCCGGCGTCGAGGACCCCGAGAACGGCCCGGTCCGCGGCATTGCCCTCGCCGCCGCCACCTTTGCGTGCAGCGTCCACGCCCTCAGCCGTCGGTTCGGCATCCTGCTCAACAACACGTTGGCCGTCGTGAAGATCGTGATCATGCTGCTGATCATCATCGCCGCCATCGTCGTGGGCGCCGGGGGCTTCCCGGAAACCACAAACGTCATCGGCGCCAACACGTCCCCGAAGAACTCGTTCAAGAACGCGTCCCAAGAAGTCAACGGCTATGCCCAGGCCTTTCTTGCCGTCATCTTCACCTTTTCCGGGTTCGAGCAGCCCAACTACGTGCTCGGGGAGATCAGCCGGCCGAGGAAGAAGTTCCCCATTGCCATGGGAACTGGTGTCGGGGTTGTCGTGGTTCTATACCTCGCCGTCAATATTTGCTACGTAAGTAGGGGAAGGGAAAACCCGTCCTCTTCTGGCTGGGACGAGAAGTCATTGACACCCCATGGGCATAGTTGGTAGTCGTGCCCAGGGACGAACAAATCGAGATCAATGTCAATGTCGCCCAACGCTTCTTCGAGCTTACCTTTGGCACCTTGGGCTCGGGCGGTGACGCGGGTGTCCGAATTTTCAACGCCTTTCTCGCCATCTCTTCCATGGGCAACATCATTGTCATGGTCAGTCAACCCTTCCCAGGGCGCCAAGTTGACCAAGTGCTGAATATCCCGCAGACATACACAGCCGCCCGAGTAAAGCAGGAGATTGCCAAGGAGGTGAGTTGAGAAAAAGAAAATTGGAAAACAAGACCCCGAACAAGATTCTGCCCTAGCCCGCAGGCGGAGTCAGAAGCTAACTCCCCGAATAAAAGGGAATCCTACCTTGGCCAAAGTTCTTTGCCCAAAATACAGACATGAGTATCGGCCGCCTGATCCGATGGTTCCAGAAGAAGGGCTGGTTCGTTTCGCTCCACCGCACCCGATGGCTCTCCCCGGAACACCACAGCGAGAGGACGCCCGTCGGCGCTCTGTTCCTCCATTTCGTCAGCTGCGTCATCCTCCTTTTCGCGACGTACGGAATAAGGCCGACCACGGCCTACGTCTTGCTCACGTCTCTGAGCGCATATGTGATCAACGCTTTCATAGGCACTTTCCTAGGGTTGGGCATCCTCATCCTGCGATTCCGCGGACCGCCCAGTACCGTCGCCGAGGACGACGCCTCGACCTACGGACGGGAATCTCGGCCGCTGACATGAGCTGAAATGACAGGAAAGCGGTTCCGTCCCTTGCTGTCCGTCTTCTGCGCCCTTGTATACATGTGCGGCGGCCTCTACCCGGTCATCACCAACTGGGTGCCCCCCTCAGGGGCGCTGCCTTCCACAGTCGACCCATGGTACTTGGTCCCCACCGTCTCATGGGTCATCATCGGCGTCGGCATCGCTTGGTTCTACGGTTTCGTGCTTGTCGCACGCTACATTGAGAGGAAAGATCACAGTGTCTTTGTGGTGGAGAAGAAGCCGGAGTTCGAGCCGGCCGAGACCAGCGGTCGAAGCTCTGAGGCCAGCGGTGCCGGAACAGACCTCATTCAGGTGCACGAGACGGTCTATCTGAGCTGGGTCGGCAAGGAGGCATTACGCTCGAGGCGGCCGGTGTTTGAAGACCCCAAGCAGGCCGACGGGAATGTAAGAGAGGTTCCCCTGTCTCCTTACGCGGGCACCGACTTTGCTGCCTTCATGTCGAATCAAGCAACACCAGAAAGAGGCGGCTACCGGTATTGATGAATAGGTGTCTGGGTGTGGAGGGCGAGAGAGGGGAGGGGAAGGGATGGGTTTCACAGCAGCCATGAATGTGTTTTGCTCGTTTATTAGTCGTACATGCTGTGGTATCTAGGCCAGCAGTCAAAACATGCTTCTCCCATGTTATGGATCTTATCTTGTGTCATCATTAAATCGCCACGTAAGCACCAGGATCATGGCTCCTGCTCGACAATGTTGTTCAGTCGTGGCTGGAGTTTTGCCAGTGCAGAACGGTCATGTCCGTTGGGATATGCGCGGAAAACCTCCCCGCGCATCAGCCTGCGCGGTGCTCGTCTCCCGGTGAAAAGCTCGAACTGGGCGAAGCCCTGTTCGGGCAGCAGGTCCAAGCCGTCCATGGTTACCCAGCCTAGATGCGACACCTGCCGTGCTTGATTCAGGATTGGTGTGTCGAGCGTCTTGTAGCCCAAATCGACAAGACAGCCCCCGGTTGGACTGCTGAGCCAGGCCTGGGGCGCCATGAAGTTGGGCGCCGGGACGTTGCCGATGCTGTGCGTTGGGATACAGGATACGATCATGGTCGGTGGCCTAAAGTCCTCAGGCCATGGCTCATCCAGTGATCTGATGATGTGGAACCGCGTCTCCACGTCCGAGGTCGCGCTCAAGAGTGGCAGGTCGCGCCGCTTCAGGAGGCGCGTAAAGTGGCTGACCATTTTCTCGGCGTTTGCTACCGTCCGGTTGAAGACGACAATGTTCTTGACGCCAAGTTGCAGCATGCTGTACGCCGCAGCGCGAGCCATGCCACCGGCGCCGATGATGAGACCACAGCTCGTCGTTCGGACAGCGTTCGCGGGGGAGAGTCCTCTTCTGATACAGGCCCGGATACCAATCCAGTCCGTGTTCTCCCCGTAGAGCGCTCTCACCGGTCCAGCACGATTCCTGCAGTTGAAAAGCTTCTCGTCTTCGGGGATGGTCCCGTCAGGATTCAACCGGCGAACGGGAACAAGTGTGTTGACGGCGCCAATGGCTTGGGCATGGCGACTGAGAGAATGGGTAAGGGTGATGATCTCCACCTTGAAGGGCAGGCCGACACTGGCGCCGGCGAAATAGGGATCCTCGATGAGCTCTTGAAGGCCGTTGAGTGACGGGGTCGAGAATGGCCGGTAGAGATGCGGGATGCCACAGGCCTTGAGAGCGGCGTTATGCATGGCGGGCGACAGACTGTACGACACATGGGCACCGACGACGTAGATCTTCATTGGGTCAAAGAGGAATGAGTTATAGAGCGCCTGCGTAGCTTGAACGGCCGTCAGGCATGGCTGGTTGGGGTTGTACGTCGATGCCATGGGCTCCGGCACTACGCTGGTCAGGACGTGGTTCATGGCGGCCGAGTGCCGCCCGCGCGGGCCCGAGTTGTATGCGATGAGGGGGATCCTGTGCCCGGGCGAAGCGTCGACGAGGGCCTTGAGGTGGTTGATGTCGAAGTTGTCTTTGATCGAGGTCACAGGCTTGATGAGGCGGACAATGTCGCAGCCCAAGCGCCGGGCGCGGTGATAATGCGACATCCAGAAGGGTTCTCCCCAGGAAGGGGAGTCGGCAGCGGGCGTCAAATGGCCGATGATCTTGGAGCGCCTCTTCATCGAGATTATGTGCAACAGCTGATAGTCATTGAGACGAAGGTCGACGGTCAGGTACTCGGGCGAGAGCCGCAGACCGTGCAGGATGTAGTCCATGTAGACGGACTCTGAAGACTCCGGGAGGACGACGTGGTACATCAGAGGGATGACGGTGCTCCTTCGTATTGACCCGATGGTTCTCGCAATGTCTGCCGCTCTCTCGGACTCGAGGGATGTTGCGCCGGCAATGCCGTCGACGACGATCTCGATGGCGTCGGCGCCGGTCTCCAGCTCCTCGACGGCAAGCTCGTTGTCGAGCAAGCTAGAGAGGGAAACGGAGATGGCGTAGGTGAAGCGTCGGTCTTCGGTGGGTATGGAGGCCAGCGGGAAGGCCGACTCAATAAAAGGGATAGAGCCCTTGGGCATGATGAGGCTGAGGAACTTCAGGAAGTGCCTCTCGGCGCGCTTCAAGGTCAGATACGGGGCGGGCGGCTTCTGGCCGCCAGCCTGGGCCTCGACCCTCGCGGCGTCGGTCTCTACCCAAGGATCCGCAGTCTCGGAGACGTTGAAGAACTCGAGGTTGCTGCAGGTGCGGAAGATGGTGCTGCTCGCGGCCAGCAGATTCCTCGCCTTCTCTTCGTCTTCGATCTTGAGGTGTTCCTGGATGGCCTTGACGTCCCGTACGATGTGAATGACGGGATGGGTGCGACAGAAGTCTCTCAAGAGAGTCTGGACGCCGCGTTCCATCCAGCTGAAGACAATCAGGGTGTTCCTAGAGCTCTGTTCGAGCAGGTCCCGAAGCACATCGGCCTGGCGACGGTGGCATTCGACAGAGCCATGCGCCCTCTTGTAGGCGAAGCTCGACAGGCCGGTGACTTGTTGGAAGGCCTTTTCGCAGTCGACGGCCCTCCGCTCCATGGCTGTCGAGGCAATGATGGCGAGCGTAGACTTTCCAGCTCCGCGAATGCCGGCGAGGACAATGGAGGCATCGGCAGGGAAGGGCGGGACTTCGCCGGGTAGGTGCGATATTGGGGTCGCTGGTCTCGTCACTGGTGTTTCTGGTCTCGAGCACGCAGCGATGGAGTATCTACTGCTGCTGCTGGTCCTGGGGCTTTGGGGCCGGCTCGGAGATGCCGAACGGACATTACGAGCGTTGAGGCGAACCAGCTTTGCGGGATTCTCGAGGTGGTGGTCTTGGTTGTGGCGATCCTCGTCGTCGTTCATGGCGGCGGCCGTGTAGGACCGCTTCACGCCCGCCGTCGCCATGGCTCTCCTCCTCGACCTGGCTGGCTCGTCGGCCTGACCCGAGCAGTCGCAGGCGGGTCGCAGACGAAGAAGACCAGGGGATGGAAGCGCATGCGCCGGTGCCAAAGCTGAGAGAGGCAGAGAGGCAGAGAGGGGTGGGAGGGAGAGAGAGAGAGAGAGAGAGAGGGAGAGACAGCGAGCGTACGCCGCTTGGTTGTGGTGTTTGCCGCCCAACTGTGTTTCGTGTGCAAAGGCAGCCGTGGTTTACCGTTTAACAAGGACAAGCAACAGTTAATCGGCCAGTCAGTCGACATGGGATCGCGCGATCAAGTCAGACTATCCAAGTACCGAGGCGGCATTATGGAGGAACATGGAAGCCGTTCCCCCATCCCAGTACCGTCGCCTACTAAGGTGGCATGCCGAATTCGTGCCCCTCTTTCTCGCGCCGTGTCTCCTCTCCCTTGTGGTTGGCGCTAGGGCCGGGTACTCTGGTAAATGTTTATCCTCTGCGCTTCAGTTAGTAGGCTACTTGCTTGACCTAGGTATCGAGAGGGAAGAACGAAGAGGGGAAGGGAAGTGAAGTGCTTTACGGCACATGGCATGCACTGGGTTCATCCGAGAAAAAGAACGGCGGCCCAGGACCTCCAGCAACTACGTATTTCTGGCAGTGAATGATGAGATCGGCCAAGGCAAGATGTATGCTTCAGTTGGATAGGTAGGATAGGATAGTCAGTCGTCTGTCTGCCTATTGCCGGTTGAATTCTACCTAGGTACCTAGGTAGGTTAGGTACCTAGGTAGGTTAGGTACCTAGGTAGGTAGGTTACCTAGTGGTCTCTTGCGGCTGGAGGCAGGCACGAAGTAGTAGGCTTTAGGGATACCACCACTACTACGTACCAGGGAAGGAAGGAAAGAAAGAAAGACGCACCCATATTTCTGGCCAAGTACTCCGTACCTCACTAACACCCCGCCTGTCGAGTTGCCCGTACTCCCCCCCCAAATAACCAATTAAAGGCTGGTGAAATGCCCGCTGACCCCGACATCTACTCACTCTACGGACTGACTGACTGACTGACTGCCCGACAACCTTGAGGCCGTGCCGCCGTGGCCATCCGACAGTGAGGTTTACCCCAGGATTTCCCCATCTCCATATCCAGTGCAGTGCAAAGCGAGAAAGAGGGACAAACAGAGGGAGCGAGAAGAGAGACTTGGAGAAGCAAAGACGTCAGTCAACCCACCCCATCGGCTGTTGCGGGGCTTGCCGACGCTGTCATCATACCTTGTCTTGCCGTCCTGTCCCCAACAACACCCCCCTGGTCACAGCCGATTCAAACCACCACCCGCAGCGCGCCCTATCACCCTCGGCGCCCTCTCCGGCTCGCACAGCTCTCGTCGACGTCCTCGCGCCCTCTCTTGCACACGCCCTCATGCAGTCTTCAACGGCGTGAGCCATTGGAGCCGCCCTGCCGCCCGAGGCAACGAACGACTGAAGAATGCCCTCCAAGAGGAAGGCCCACGATGCCGAAAACAGTACCGCCTCGGCTGCTGTGCCGAAGCGACAGCGCGTGTCTCGAGCGTGCGACCAATGCAGAAGGCAAGCAAAGCACTTTTGTGGAACGCTCGTTCTTGCGTTCTTTTGTTGTCGTCGTCAGAGTTCTTGATTGGGTTCCTCGCCTCGGCGTCCGTTTCTTGGA
Source organism: Colletotrichum lentis (assembly GCA_003386485.1). Lineage (NCBI taxonomy): Eukaryota > Fungi > Ascomycota > Sordariomycetes > Glomerellales > Glomerellaceae > Colletotrichum > Colletotrichum lentis. Next base: position 1,643,109 of record NWBT01000043.1, read on the forward strand.
CCTGCCTCATGTCCGAGATCCCTGTCCTGTACTATGCTGTTCTGTCTGGTACTGAGAGCCTCAGAATGGCCGCCTGTCTCTATGCCGACTGCGCTTTGCTCTCTTCACTGCGACCCTGCGGTCACCTCTACGGCGCATGCGCCTGATTCGACATGTGCTGACTGAACATGCAGTGCCCGAGAGAAATGCGACGGTGTCCAGCCTCAATGCTTCTCCTGCGTGACCTTGTCGCGCCAGTGCACCTACAACGTCGCCCCGAAGAAGCGCGGCGTTCAGACCGGCCTGATCCGAACCCTAGAGCTCGCCCTCGTCTGGCTGTTTGACCAGGTTCCCGGAACAGAAGACAAGCTGGTCGCTCTGCTGGCTCAAGAAGGCGGGAGCGGACAGTCGCTCTTGCTGGACAAGGACAGCGACGCCGGTAATCGCCTTCACAAGAGGTGGAGGAGGTGTCGAGTTCACAAAGACATTGAACGACTCCTCTCCGGCAAAGACGGCCTAAGTCCACGCCAGGACACATCTGGCGACGACTCGGACGCAAATGTCGACGTCCGCAACAAGCGCAACGGCGACACTCCCCCAGACGGCATCCAACACTCATCTCAACCATCCGCCGCCGACCCGAAACTAAAAGCCACTCCAACGGAACCTGCCCCGACGCGCCGTCATGCATCGACATCTCGGCCAAGGTTCAAGCTGCCAAGAAACTTTCCTCGGTTACTCTCAGTGTATTACTCCTATACCCACAGCTGGCTTCCAATATTGAATCCAAAGGAATCACTCGACAGCACAGCGGCTTCCTATCCACCCAACGGTTTAGATGTTGACCCGGAAGACCCCAACACCAGCGCAGCACACGCTGAACTCTGGTGTGCTCTCGCTGTTGGGGCTTTCCAGGATGCGACTTGGTCATATAGCTCAGGGGGGCCCGAACCTCCGGACCGGCCCAGCCTGATACTAGCAGCTGCACGCAGCCTTATACCGGTCGAGACCGAGATGGCTCTGGGCCATGTGAAGGCCCTGCTTGTATTGTCTTTAGTCAAGTTGGGACAGGACAATGCAGGAGCAGCTTCTCTACTCATAGGTCTGGCCGTCCGAGGCGGCATGGCCTTGACAGACAAACAAGCCCGAGGCAGGCACTGTGACTTCTTTTCGGGCCACTCGACATCGTCGACGGATGATTCATATTCCAACTCTCTGGACCGTGTGCTGAAAACCTGTCTCATGCTCGATACCATAGTATCTCTGAGGCTTGGTCAAACGCCTCACATGCGGACAAACGATATGAAGGATACGACTACAGAAGAGACGGGACCCGAGGAATGGGCTCCGTGGGTGCCCCGGGCTGGATTCGGTACCAGGAATGCCGAGGGCGCCGCCCAGCCCGTGCAGTCCTTGAGCTCGTTCAATCAGCTCTACCAGTTCTTCCGCACTCTGAATCAGGCCGTTGAATCGGGGAGTGCAGGTCGCAAGATCGGCGCCGCAAGCCTTGTTCAGGCGCTTGATCCCCGTTTCTCGTTTTGCAATTCCGTAGTCTTCGGAGCCTCGACGATACCCATACTGCCCTCGGCCTTTCTGATACAGGCCACCTTCCTTGGTGCAACGCTGACTCTGATGGCCGATGCTCGGGTCTCTCTGATATGGAGCCTGATGGAGGTCCTGGAGAGCTCCATATCTTACTTTGGCGCAGCCGGCGTCTCGCCGCTCCTCGTCGCCTACATGGGCATTGCTAGTACCAAGACCTGCGTTCGCGCTCTCCGGGACGATGACAAGACCCGGTGGAACTCGCTGATGGTAGATCTCATGTCAGTTTGGCAAGATCGGTCGTCAAATAGGGAATATTCCCCCCTGGACGCGGATCAGAGCGATCAAACGCCAACACGCGTCGAGTCTGCAACCCCGCAGCTTGCCCGGCAGGCTTCTCCTGTTCGACGAAACTCCCAATACCCGTTTCCTATAAACCCGGACTCTTACCACTCCAACGGCAGCGGCTTTCTGCAGTCGACCTCTTCCGCCAGCCCTTCGACGGCGAGAGCGATGCACTTTACTCCCGGGAGCCAGTTGGACACGCTCCCTTCGGGCTTCATGGGGCACCTGCCCTCCGCCCAGGCATCCTACCTAATGGGACAAGGGGCTCACGGCGTTGATTACGATGCCATCATGGATGAGCTCGCTTCCATCGACTGCACGGACAACATGGAGAGCGACCCGCAGTTCATGGCCAACCTTGGCTTCGCTCCAGGATCAGACCTAACGGACATGTTCCGAGGGGAGTATGGTGGGATGTGAGAAGTGTAATGTATTATGACCTTTATTCGTCGACAATGAGCATCGAATCCCTACACTGAAGACGCTGTCTGGATTGAAATTCCATCCGGAAGTGTCCCCGTTATCGAGCAGACCAACTCTAGCGAATCGACCCTTGTCGTCGAAGGAGAGTGTTCATCCGTGGTGCCAAGGACAATGATTTGAAAAGGTTGGGTTGGCTAGCCGTTTTCGTCGCCTGTTCTTAGTTGCTTCTGCAAGCCTATCTCTCTTGCTTCTGATAAGACTCCTCTGCCGAGAAGCAGATGGAGCCTGATATCGAAGAGCTTTCGGTATTTGGGAGCTAACTCCAATAGAGCGAAGCGGAAGAGGCGGAGTCGGAATTATACTCATCAGACGCGCAGGTCGTAGAGCACCCAAGGAAATCATGACATCTCGGTCAAAAGCATCCCCCCCTTATGCCATCATCTAATTTATGCCGGTGCAAGAAGCCTCACCCGACCTCGTCGAGTGTCGAACCCGATTGCTTGCTATCGCCGACCGGCGGATCCATCATTCCGCCGTTATGGCTACAAGAGCTTCCGCGAAGAGGCTAACGATGAAGCCTATGCAGACTAGAACATTACTTGGGATTCGTGTGCGTTGGGCAATCCGAGCAAATGTTGGTTACCGCCCTTCCCCATGGTGACCACCACAAGTGGACTCAAGACCGAAGACGGCCAGCACTGGGCAAGAACATTTATCATCGGCATCACGACAAGTCGGAGATGTTCTATACGAGTTCCGTCCAATGACTGTGCCCTTTGGGAAGTCTTCACGTGGTGCTTTGTAGGCAGGCATCCGGCAAATCTTATATGTAGGGCGGTGCAGTGGCTTCCTTGGCTAGCCTTCTCCGACCGGATATACTCAACTCCAGCGTTCCCAAAGCCAAGCAGGCAACCTCCTTCTAGCCTTTTACCATCTCGACAAGTTGCCAGCATGTCCCTCGTAAGCCAAGCATGCACCCCGGTGTATTGATCGACTTGGGCGGACAGAGAAAGTCGGGGAACTGTTCACTCACGAGCATTGCTGCCATTCTGTTTGGTTGGGATGCCACAAGTTGGTAAACACGCCCTCGGGTTCCACGTGCAATGCGTTAGTGGTTACGGATACAGCTGAGTGCCAAATACGCCAGCGCCAAGAGGATAAACATTCAACCACCGGCCCCGGTCTGGACAAGGGTTCTCCGGAATTCGGGTGTCTACAACATCGGATCTAGCCCGGGAATGAGACAGGCCGCTGTCAACCAGTGCGGAGAAGGATATGTCTGCCGGGCCCCGCGCATTATGGGGACGAGTCAGTTACAGGGTGCAGAATTTGCTCCGGTTCGGAGACGGCGCAGGACGGCAGGCTTAGCTCGAGGGAGAAGCGTTCACCCCCCCCCCCCCNGCGTGTGTGGGTGTGTGTGTACCGGCGTCGTGTATCCGTACTCTACCCCAGATCCCATTCGTCCAGTCGTTCGAACACTCCCTCCCCTATGTGCGTGGGATGGATGACCAAACTCCGCACAATTCCCAATCCCCCAGACTTTACCCCAGACGCACCGATACGCCATTTGCCAGTTTCTTTACCAACTCGGGGACTTGAGCGTGAGCTCTGACACATCCATATAACAACGGCAAACCCTGGACAGTCAAGTTCTGGTTTCCGTCTCCTCCCTTGAGACTTCTTCTTCAAACCCCGGCTTTTGTTTTGGAGTTCAGAGTTCAGAGTTCAGACCGTTACGACAACACGCACCGACTCGGTCAAGCCTTGACGAGCCCAGATAGACACTCGCGACAACATCAAGCCATCATGGCTCTCCTCGCACTCGTCGAGGACCGCCCGACGCCCAAGGCGGTGTACAACTGGCGCGTCTACTTCTGCGCAATCATCGCGTCCTTTGCCAGTTGCACCATTGGCTACGACTCTGCCTTCATCGGAACCACGCTGGCTTTGGAATCCTTCACCACCGAATTCCAGTTCGAGACCTACAGCAAGGATGGCTTGGCTCTCCTCAAGTCCAACATCGTCTCCGTCTACCAGGCCGGCGCCTTCTTCGGAAGTCTGTTCGCCTATGTCAGCAGTTACTTCCTCGGCCGCAAGAAGAGTTTGATGGTTTTCACCCTCGTCTTCCTCCTGGGCGCCGGTATGATGCTTGGTGCCAACCGCGAGCGTGGCCTCGGCCTCATCCTCGGTGGCAGAGTCCTCGCGGGCATCGGTGTGGGTGGCTGTTCCAACATGACCCCCATCTACATCTCGGAGCTTTCGCCCCCGGCCGTTCGTGGCCGTCTTGTCGGAATCTACGAGCTGGGCTGGCAGATTGGCGGCCTTGTCGGCTTCTGGATCAACTACGGCGTCGACTCGACCATGGAGCCCAGCCACTCTCAGTGGCTGATTCCCTTCGCCGTCCAGCTGATCCCCGCCGGCCTGCTGTTGATCGGAGCCCTCTTCATTCCCGAGTCCCCCCGTTGGCTCTTCTCCAAGGACAGGAGAGAGGAGGGATTGAAGGCACTCTGCTGGATGAGGTATGTGTCAAAAGTCAACCCCCCCCCCCCCAAAGGCCGGCCGTAGGCGAACCATCAAACTGACACTGCAACCTTTCGCAGGAACCTGTCTCCTGATGACAAGTACATTGTTGAGGAGATGAGCTACGTTGACGCCGAGCTCGAGCGATACCGCACAGAAGTCGGCGTTGGTTTCTGGAAGCCCTTCGCATCGCTCAAGGACCGCAAGGTCCAGTGGCGCTTCTTTCTGGGTGGTATGCTCTTCTTATGGCAAAACGGCTCAGGGTAAGCAGTCCCTGAACACCCGTCCACCCAGCAGCGGCGTCCCTGCGCATCATCGTCACTAACTCTGTGCTTTTGCCAGTATCAACGCCATCAACTACTACAGCCCGACCGTCTTCAGGAGCATCGGCATCACCGGCGCCAACACCAGCTTCCTCACAACGGGCATCTTTGGCGTTGTCAAGACTGTTGTCACGTTTGTCTGGCTGCTCTGGCTTATCGACCACCTCGGCCGCCGCAACCTCCTCATGATCGGCGCCATTGGCGGTTCCCTTTGCATGTGGTACATTGGCGGTTACCTCGCCCTTAACCCCGCCTCTGGCAACACCGGCGGTCTCTCCGGCGGCGGCATCTCTGCCATGGTTTTCTTCTACCTCTGGACAGTGTAAGTCGTCTCCCCGCGTTTCAGCAAGAAAGCTGGGTGGGGGGAAATTAGCTAACATGTCCTCCGCCAGGTTCTACACTCCTTCGTATGATAGCCCCTGAATCGCACGATGAGAATGGTTGCATCATGTGCTAACACTGCGTTCTAGATGGAACGGTACCCCTTGGGTCATCAACTCCGAGATGTTCGACCAGAACACCAGGTACGTCGAAATGAGGCAACCGGGGTGGGCGCACAATCACTGACATCTGTCCCCAGATCGCTCGGCCAAGCAAGTGCGGCTGCCAACAACTGGTTCTGGAACTTCATCATCTCGCGTTTCACCCCGCAGATGTTCAACGCCTGGGATTACGGGGTCTACTTCTTCTTCGCATCCCTCATGCTTTGCTCGGCCGTCTTCATCTTCTTTCTCGTGCCTGAGACGAAGTCTGTGCCTTTGGAGATGATGGACCGTCTGTTCGAGGTGAAGCCCGTGTGGAGAGCAAACAAGACCATCATGGCGGAGTTGGCAGAAGAGCAGAGCTTCCGATTCTCTGATGATGGGCTCGGCGAGAAGTCTGATGACGCGGAAATCAACCAGGTAGAGAGGAAGGAGAGCGCTTAACGAACGGGTTCACGGTTTACTAATACGAGTTGAAGGATGTTTGAAAGGGTAGAGAGAGCACCTAGGTGTACATTCCAAGATTTCAATCTTGAGGAACTCACATGCTTCAACCCCGAACCGATTCACCGAGTGATGAAAGAAACCGCCTGATCGCAACCGAGAAAAGAGACGATGAAGTGCAAGCACACGCACAAGCACAGGCCAGCTGCATAAAACAGTATGGAGAAAGATACAAAAAGAGAAGAGAGAAGGCAAAGCGGAGACCAGAGGGAGGGTATCGGCCAAGAGGTGCTGCATGGTCACAGTAGTAAGCACCAAGCGAGGTAGCAGAGTAAGTACCTGGTGTTTGTTAAGAGCCTCGCACGCCAGAACATGAGCCCGCCCCCGGCGGCCCTTTGACAACACCCAGGTAGGCGTCAAGGGTTCTTCTGGTCATGTGGAACGAAGACAAGTTCGTGTCGAGTCAGTAGGCTTAGAAAACCACATTCTGTCAAGTCAAGCCAGGCTGAGCCAGCTTGTGTAGAAGAGCAAGGCTTGAAGGAATCGTGTGGCCCCCCACGAACTCCTCGGGAATACAAGGAAAATTCGTCAGCAATCAGCATTGAAAAGAAGCAAGGTATCTATCTCCTAGACTCTGACAGGAGACTTCCGTCCAAGGTCCAAGATCGCAGCACTCCCTGATACGTACTTCGTACACCCGCTCCTGCTGGATAAATATTCCTACAATATAAGGCTAGGTCTTCTGGCTCAATGAGCGTTTTATGAACCGTCTTGGGAAACTCACTTTGGGTTAGGGAAGTCAAATTTTGCTCGGGCCTTTTCGAACACCAAGGCTCACTGATTAAGCCAAACACCTCCGAGTCACATTATCTGATCCGTACAATGCGTGGCTTTCAGAAAAAGAAATTCGTTAACACGGTCGCCGAGAATGTAGCTATGCAATTCATACACAGTTCGTCAAGTCTACAGTTTTGAGTGCTGCGACAGCGTCGCCGCAATCACTTCCTTCACCTGCTGCACGGGCAACTGACTGACCTCTCTACCGGTCCAGTAACGGTCCTGTGTTGTCTGTTAGAGATCATACGCACCGAGGAGGGGGTTTCAGTCGCGTCTCGCGCTTCCGTCTGCTCACCTGTTCCAGGCCTTGGTAGATCATGGCCTCGGTGCCCAAGATGACCTGCCAGCCAGCAGCCTCTGCCAGGGCGGCGATTTCGGTGTAGGGCGTGGGGTTGTAGCACATCTCCAGAAGGGCGCCCTTGGCAGCCTTGCTCAGGAACTCGACGATGACCTCGCGCGCCACGACCTCCTGCGGGGTCGCGGGAGGGAAGTCGGGCACGCACGCAACGATGGCGCCGGGGCCGTCGAGCGCCCGGGCTTCCTCGACGGTGGAGACGTGGTGCATGCTGCCTCCGTACCCGCGTGCGGAGCACTCGGCGATGACGGCGTCGACCTCGCTCTTTTCGCGGTTGACGAGGTAGATGTCCGTCGCCTTCATCCACTTGCGCAGGGCGTAGACGGCGCTGCGTGCGGCGCCTCCGCCGCCGATGACCAGGGCCGGCCTGTTGTGGTAGACGACGTCCGGGTCGGCAACGTTCCGGACAAACGACTCACGGACGCCGACGACGTCCGTGTTGGCGCCGCAGTATATCCGCCTGCCGTCGCGTTCTCGGACGAAGAGGGTGTTGCAGGCGCCGACGTCGCGGCACTCGTCCGTCAGCTCGTCGAGGTGCGGGATGATGGCGACCTTGTTGGGCATGGTCACGGAGCTGCCGTAGAACTTGGGGTGCTTGATGAGTTGCAGGAACAGCGGCAGGTCGGCCGAGTCGAGCCTCATTTGCTCCCAATTCAGGCCAATGCCCTCGTAGATGGTGCTGTGCAGGAGTGGTGATAGGGAATGTGTGATTTTCTGGCCGAACAGGTACCCGTGGCGGTCGAGCTGCTCGATCTTGGCGGCAATATGGTCGTCCACTTGCTGGACGGCAGATGCGCCGGCCATGGTAGTAGGTATGTCCGAAGTCTCTTTGGGGGGGGGGGGGGGGGGG
>NWBT01000043.1:1654485-1671504 GCA_003386485.1 Colletotrichum lentis
CACACACACACACACACACACACACATGCACGAATAAACGTCTTCTTTCTTTTTCCCCCCAACACCACACTCCAGGAAAGAGGCTGTCGCAAAGACCGAGGAACGTCAGTCACAATGGCGGAAATCAGCGACGCCGAGCTCCGCGAGATCTACGACTTCGCCGTCCAAGTGGGCAAAGAAGCCGGAGACCTGCTCATGACGGCCGCCAAGTCGAGATGGGCGGCCGGAGGACAGCAGCAGGCCTTCACAGAGAAGGACAACTCGGTTGACTTGGTGACCAAGACAGACACAGGTTCGTGCCATCCGGGCCTTGAGCTTTGTTTCGATTCCAGGCGTGGTTCTCTCCATGGCTGGCTGCTTTGCTGACGAGTCATGTTCCACATCTCAGAAGTCGAGGCCTTCATCCGCACATCTGTCGCGAACAAGTACCCTAGCCACAAGTACGTAAGACCCCGCCGTCCTGGCCAAGGTGCTTGTGTGCTCGTTGCGCCGCCCTCTCTTTCTCCGCCTACAGAATCCAGAGTACACCCTATACACTGGTTTTCAAATCTGACCTCCTGCAGCTTCCTCGGCGAAGAAACATACTCGGCCGGCGCATCCCGCGACTACCTCGTCGACGACAGGCCGACATGGATCGTCGACCCCCTCGACGGCACCGTCAACTTCACCCATCTCTTCCCCATGTTCTGCGTCTCCATTGGCTTCGCCGTGAAAGGGAAGCCCGTCATCGGCGTCATCAACGCGCCCTTTTTGAACCAGACCTTCTCCTCCTGCAAGGGGCACGGCGCGTGGATGAACGAGACACAGAGGCTGCCCCTCGTCCTGAGCCCGCTGCCGCCCAATGCGCCGAGCGGATGCGTCTTCTCGTGCGAGTGGGGAAAGGACCGCCGGGACACGCCCGACGGCAACATGCATCGCAAGGTCGAAAGCTTCATGAACATGGCTGCTGAGCGTGGGGGAAGAGGCGGAAAGGGCGGCATGGTGCACGGCATAAGGAGCCTGGGGAGGTAAGTCTTGGACGCCGCCATGCCCGCGTGGATTCTATTCGCTGACCGCGGCGGACAGTGCCACCTTGGATCTGGCCTACACAGCCATGGGGTCCTTCGATATCTGGTGGGAGGGTGGATGCTGGGAGTGGTAAGTGAAGCCTGCTTTTGCCTGGCAACAAAGGGGCCCCCAGATGCTAATGACGGTGTCGACAGGGACGTCGCCGCAGGATTCGCCATCCTCGAGGAGGCCGGGGGGTTGGTGACGGTGGCAAACCCCCCCAACGATACGAGCGTCATTCCCGAGGCGAAGCTGGGCGGCAGGCTCTACCTCGCCATCCGGTACGCCGAGTCGCTGAACCGAATCATGAGCACCGCTGACACAGCATCCAGGCCCGCCGGACCCACCGACACGGAGACGGCACGCGAAGCGCAAGAGAGAGTGGCGCGGGAGACGTGGAAGCGCGTAAGACACCTGGAATACTCGAGACCTGGAGCGTAGAGCCTGTGTACAGAAGTAGAAGAAGCACAAGACGGTAGAGGAAGCAAGCCAAAGAATAAGACGAATGGGAAGAACAAGAGGAAACAAACAAGTTGGGGGAAAAGCAGCACGCTCCGGTTTTAGAGATCAGCTCTGGCTTGCTCTCCAGCCCACGCTCTGCGGATGATTTCGCGGATCTTGTTCTCTTCAAGGGGCCGAGGGTTCCAATACGGGTTGTCCCAAGCGACGTCCGCGACACGATCAATGTCCGCCTCTTGCATCCCAAAGTTCTTGAGCCCGACAGGTATCTCCAGGAGGCGGAGCAGCTCGTTGAGGCCAGCCACAATGCCTTCGGCCGAGTCCTCGGTGCTCTGCGCGAGGGCGGAAGACAGCCTGGCCCTGATGTCCCCGGAGAACGACTGCACGTTGTATGCGATGCTGTGGGGGAGAAAGTTGGAATGCGTCTCGGCGTGCGGAAGGCCCAGAGTGCCGCCCGCCGAGTGGGCCAGCTTGTGCTGCAACGCGATCCCTGTCGCCGTCCCCGTCATGCCGGCCAGGAAGGCGCCGTAGAGGGCCGACGTGCGCGCCTCGACCGACGAGGGGTTGGAGACGATGACGGGCAAGGCGCCCGACAATGCCCTGATGGACTCGAGAGCGAAGTGGTCCGTCAGAGGGCTGGCCTGCCGCGAGTACAGCGCCTCAACTAGGCCCTCTCAGTGTCAGCCGTGTGCGATGTCGGGTTCGGATGCCACCGCGGACTCACACGAATGCGCCATGGCGTTGATGCCGCTCGGGGCGGCGACTTTGGCTGGTAGGTCCATGGTCAGCTCGACGTCGTAGATGACGACATTGGGCAGTATCCTGGGGTCGGTCGTCGACGTCTTCTTGCCGTCCTTGGTCTCCCCGATGATGGGCGTCATCTCCGAGCCGGAGTACGTCGTCGGTATGGCCACCTGCGGCATCCCGGTGCGAAGCGCAACCGATTTGCCCAGACCGACTGCGTTGCCGCCCCCGACCGAGACGAGCACATCCCGATCCTCCGCACGGCGCACGGCCGGGCCGATGATGTCGCTGGGGTTGTGCGGTTTGACCGTGTCGAGGATCTCAACGTCGGTGAATCCTGCCTTGCTCAGGTCGTCCCGGATTCTCCGAGCGAGAGACGCACGCGATGCCGAGCAGATGATGAGCGGCTTCGAGAGGCCTCGGGCCCGAAGCTCCCCACTCAGTTCCTTGACCGTGCCCGAGCCGAAGAAGACCTTGGGCGTGGTGATGCCAAAGACGAACGGGTTGATGGTGTGCATGACGGGCAGGGGCAAGATGGGTATCTGTATATATGCGTGTGCGTGCTGGGTTTCTCCAAAATGATGTTTGCTAAACAAAAAAAAAAACGAAAAGAAAAAAAACCCCCCCCAGAGACAAGAACCACCGGTCAAGGTGCTTGGAAGTTAGTTGTGCCATCGGCGGGGAGCGGGGGCGGGGTCCGACCGCTTCTCGGACCGCGGCAGCAGCGCCCGCCAGTCAAGTTGACGGTCGAGAAGTGGATGGTGGCCAACGGACTGATTCATCATCAACCGCCCTGCATCTTGGTTTGTACCCCCAATGTCAAGGAGAACCAACGATACGAGTCTTGCCCCTGGCCAAAGTTCGAGCGCCGCTCCCTGATGAACCGGAACCCCTAGGCCGTTGAAGGTACACATAAAGTGAGAGAGACTGCGAGTTGAATCGGTTCCATTCGGTTGGCTCATCCTTTCCTTCAGATGGGCCCCCCTGGAGGGTATCATTAGTTTTGCGTACGTCTATTTAGTCCAAACCGTCAAACCCAAGGATGCCGTGAGCACCCATCGGGCCAAGCTTCGCCGCCGCCGCGGCTCCCGTGTTCTGGCGCTTGCTCCGTCTCTTGCCGTCGTCTTCGCTATCGCTATCGCTGTCGTCGTCGCTGTCGCTATCCTCCGCGCGCCGCTTGCCGGTGGGCTCGTCATCGCTGTCGCTGCCGCTGCCGCTGCCGCTGCCATCGTCGCTATCTTCGGCCTCACCTTGGAGCTCTGACAGCTCCTCCCACACCTTAACCGTCTTGCCGCCGGCTGTGATCAGGCGGTTCTGAGAGTCAAAGGCGACAGAGATGACGCCCTCAACCTCGTCGTGCCGGAGGTTCAGCGACTTGTCGACTTCCCGAGTGACCAAGTCGACGACACGCAGGCTACCGTCGCCGAGCCCAATAACCAGCTTCTTTCCCAGTCCCAGTTCTTGAGGCACGAGGGCCATGGTGTCCAGGCTCTCGCCGCCACCCTTGCCGCCGTCAACGACGATACGCTCCTGCTGGTCATCCCATGCGCCCCTATCCCAGACCGTGACGATGCCGGAGCCGGATCCTACAGCGACAATGCCATTGTTGCGGTTGTTCTTGGGCCCGAGCCCGGGGACGTAGCACGCGGACAGCAGCTCGTCTTCTTGGTCGTCGGACCGAACTAGCACGCCCCTCCGCACGTCGGTGACGGCGAGGGTGGTGCCACCGGTCGAGACCCATTGCTTCGAGAAGCCGGACGTGCTCTCGGCGGACGGCGGCAGGGGGACGATGGCAGAGATGTAGTCGGAGTGAGGGAAGTGGGTTTGCGCGGGCTTCGCCGAGGGGACCCCGTCTCGCAGGTCAAATATGTGCATGGCGCCCGAGTCGCAGGCGATCAAGAGGCTCTGGGGGTTCAGGACGTACATGAGCGTCGGAGCGTCGATCTGCTTGTTCGAGGAGGGGATGACGGCCTTGGAGATGACCTTGCCGGTTTCGGGGGAGAAATGCTTGATCAGGCCATCGGTGCCAGCAGAGTAGAGGGCTGGCGGGCCAACATGGTTAGCTGCGGTAACGCGTACCGCGGTGCGTTCTGCTTTTGTAAGGCTACTGACCAGATCCATCATGGTTGTAGGCCAAGGCCCTGCAGCTGCCCTTGTGCCGCCTCGTGCGCCAGACGCTGTCAATGGCTCCCCGGCCGCTCGATGCGACGCTAGTATCAGCATCGCCGGAAGCATCCGAGCCGTCCTCTACGGGAGGAGGTAGACGAAAGGTCTCAACATGACCGGTCGACAGTCCGACGGTCAGCAGCGGCTCGGTGGGGTGGAGGACCTGGGCGAAGACCTCGGCTGACAGAGGCAGGGTGCAAAGGTTCTCGAACATGGTTTGCTGCGTCAATCGTGAGGGTTGATTCTTTTATTCCGTTCTTTTTGGACAAACTTACACGTGGAAAAGAAAGAGCGAGCTATGTGTCGTTTCCAGCGGCTGCCCAGAACAAGCACAACCTGGCTAACGATTGGGGACAGAAACCGGCCGAAGCCAGAGCGAGAAGCCGGAGGAAATTTTTTCAAGGTGAGGAACTCACCGAAAGCCAGATGCCCCGTATGAGCTCTCGGTGAGCGGTGTGCAAGCACTTCAGCAGGTACGTACCTGTGTCTAGGCTGAGTGGGGTTCAGGAAAGGCCGGGCGGGACCCGGTTTCGCATGTTTAGCGCCGCACGTAAACACGCTTGACACGGCACAAGGAGCCAGAAACACCCGAGCAGCTAGCCCACTGCACGGGTGCGTTTACACGTGTACACAAGTGTGATTGTTCCGTACCTGCACCTGAAGCAAGCGCCCGTTTCTTCCAAAAGTTTTCTGCCCAGATCAAACGTCGTGTAAGCTGCAGATGGAGATATATCATCTCAGCACATTGACTTGGTTGAGGAGGTACTTAACGCATATCTCGCAAGTACCTCGCATCTCTCTCTCTCTCTCCGGGTCTTTGCCTCGGGATTTTCAGGATACATTTGTATCTCTGGTCAGATCTTGAGCGTCATCATCGCTACTAATGTCATGCATCCTCGAGAGGTTTAAAAAGATACGAGCTGGGACTACGTACCTACCCACCTTACCAGTAGATAGGTATCTAGGTACAGTACAGAGTACCTACGTAGTAGCTAGTCATGCATCAGATAGCAATAGCATACAGTGGAAAGAATGGAAAGGAGCCGCTCAAGGTTAATTGATGCGGGGCCCCCCTCCATCCCGCCCTGCCCGCACAGGCATACCCAACATCCAATGACCTTCCGCCATAGCGGGGTTCCTTCCCCAAGATGTTCCCTCGCGACCCAGAGAGGAAAGTCGAGGAAATATCCCCGGGCAATCACTGGATGGAGTCTCGCCTCGGGTCGCTGATTCCACAGCTTTTCCGGCTTGCAACCGTTTCGCCGTCTCGCTTGCATCTCGGCTCCTTTGTTTCCTTCTTCCACAGTCGTTCCTCCCGTTGAATAAGTCGTTTCTTCTTATTTCAGCATCACGACGTACGGATGCCCTCACGGCCGTCTCTCCTTCTACCACCCGCTTCCAACAACGTCGTCGGCACATGATGAAGCTGCTTCCTGTGGCTATGGGCGGTCTGCTTACCCTTTTGCAGACCGCTGCCATGGCGTCCGCCGCTGAGGAGTCCGCCTATAGACCGGGCTCCGGCCTCAAATGTGTCATGTACCTCACCGGGTATTGTACATCCCATAGCTGGTCCGCACCGCCGCTGTCGGAAAGCTGACTCCTCAGCGCAGGCAACACCCAAACGTGCCCTCCAAAGAACTCGTCTCTCACGTCACACACGTGGAGCTGGCCTTCATGAACTCGGACACCTTCAACAAGGATGTCGCCGAGTGGCCTCTCTTCACTACCGTCGACAAAGTCCGAAGCCAATTTCTGCCCGGCACCAAGGTAATGGTCGCCATCGGCGGCTGGGGCGACACCAAGGGCTTCGACACGGCCGCCCGCACTCCAGAGTCGCGGAGAAAGTGGGCCCGAAATGTCGCTGACATGGTCAAGGCTACCGGTGCTGATGGTAGGACGGACCATTGTGTTCAAACTATGGCGAGAGTGAGGAGTTGCTAATGTATCTCAGGAATCGACATGGACTGGGAGTACCCTGGGTAAGCTTTCAATGACATGGTCGGTTTTGCAAGACGGGTTCGCCGTTGACATACAGCTCAGCGGTAACGGCGAGGATTACAAGACTATCACCAACGAAGAAAAGAAGTGGGAAATCGACGCCTACCCCCTGCTGCTAGAGGAAGTCCGCAAGCAACTGCCCAGGGACAAACTCATCTCCGCCGCGACGCCCGGCCTCGAGCGTGACATGCTTGCCTTTACCAAGGAGACGGTCCCTCGCATCGTGCGTAACCTCGACTTCGTTAATGTCATGACATATGATATGATGAACCGCCGAGACAACCTCACGAATCACCACACAGGCTTGGAACTGTCGAGAATCGCCGTCAACAACTACATGGACAGAGGCGTCCCGGCCCACAAGATTAATCTCGGCTTCGCCTTCTACACCAAGTGGTTCAAGACGACCGACTGCCCCGAAGGAAAGGAGGTCGGATGTCCTACGCCCCTGATGGAGGATCCTAAAACTGGTGGGGACTTGGGACAGACGGGTGGCTTCAGCTGGAACGATACTGTTCAGGACGACATCAAGGCCTCCTTCGAGAGAGCCCAAAAAGAGGGCAAGTATGACAAGGAGGGCGGTGGCTACTACTACCTTGACAGGGCCGAGAAACGGTTTTGGACCTATGACACTCCCGATGCCATCCTCCGCAAGTTCCCAGCCCTTGTTGACGACGAAAGATTAGGCGGGGTCTTTGCCTGGGGCCTAGGTGAGGATGGTCCCGACTACAAGAACCTGAAGGCCGTCAACAAAGGGTTGGCAGAGCGTAAGGGTAGAGGAGGAGGTGGTGGGGGTCCCTGGGGTCCCTGGGGTCCCTGGGGTCCTTGGGGCCCCGGTCCTCGTGAGGCCGATGAGCTGTAGGTGAGCCCCCGGGCAGAGCTAACAAAGCTTTGCCATGTCTCCTTGGGCGAAACATGAACAATCGACTCACTGTTGGGTTGCGCTTAGTGTCAACCGTGCGCCGGCGAATGTAGCTTGAAGGGTCGGGTTGATGAATCGAAGAGTTGACAAGGAATGGAAGACTTTGGGCTGTTGTGACACGGAGACAGGACTCTGTTAGGGGACAGGTAGTCTAGCTCATTTCAGGCATGTTTAGCTTGAACCCCTCCCCCCCTTCTGCTGTGGTGATCTGCTGTGGCGGTCTGTTTGGCATTTTGGTTGAGGGCCCTACGCCGGGATCGCCTTGGAGGTCTTGGATCGGTTGGCGATGTCTGTGCTGTCTGCCTTGCTGGCCAGGGGTCTTCGTAGCCCGAGATGTTGGCAGCTTGGCCATGTGGTGCCGAGGCGGGAGACCAGAGACAACGACGGCTTCTGCAGTTAGGACATTTCCTGCGGGATCTGGCATGCGTGGCATGACCATGACCATGACCACAGGCCTCTCGTAGACCTGCAACTAAGGCAAGGCGGCGCATGTCGTCGGGAAAAGGCCTACGGCACTACACTAGCGCTTTCGACGCGAACTACGGCAATCCTGCCGTAGGTTGTTGTCGCCAACGGACAGGATCGGTATCGACTAGTCCCCGCGCTCAGGCGCGCGCAGTTGTATGGTTCCACCTCGAACCATCAACTAGTCGTGTTGGTTAACATGCCTTAGAGCGACCTCATCCAGTGCACACTACACACTTGCGTCACGTGGAATGATGGACGCCATCTGACCAGATAATAGGCCCCCACCAGCGTCAGCCGTCGCTCCGCTGCGATTTAGTATGCAGGCCACGGATGAGATATCTCTCGGGGGCGGAGGGCGTCGGAACTGGATCAACAAGATCTCAGGGTTCGTCAGGGTTCGTCAGGGTTCGTCAGGGTTCAACAGGGCCATCGTCCGATACAAGGTCCTGAGCGGTAATGTATATCCACAGATGTACCCTGTTTTTAGAAACGGCAACTTGGGAGATAGGGGCAGACAGCCAAGAGGAAACACGCGTAAGGGTAGGCTTAAACGAGAGCTGAGTTGGACGGGGAGTGGTCGGATAATGAGAGTCGGTGTTGTAAACGAACGGGGGGGGGGGGGGGNCCAGACCGTTTTCGATAGCATGATGGGGACGCAGACGGTGATGCATCATGGGGCGGTGATGTGCAAACTTGGCGGTCTGCAACGAAATCGGGCACACGTCATCAGGGTTTTCTGCAATCCCTGGGCGCTTTGCTCTGGACCCTTGGCCGTCCGTCCGGATGATGACTTGTACCCACGCATCCACGTATCCACATTCAAGTCTTGGTGTTGTGTGCCGGAGCCGAGACGGGGCAGAAGGCCGTAGCGAGTCTGCCTCATTTTGCGTTACTCTTGAGAGACTCGACTTGGTAGTTTCGGTTCGACGAGTGTGGTGCCAGCGCCGGTAGTTGGGTGGTTGGGATGCAGACTTGCATCGGGGTGCTCCGTATCGTGATCCATGTTCTTGCATCGACTGGCCAAATAATGCAGGGTCGCGGAGAGATTGCGGTGAAGGATTGGATGCCAGCCAGTGGCTTGTTAAGGCCGCCGAGTGACGGAGGCCGATGACAGACTGACGGCGATGGTGTGTGTTTGTGTGTGTGTTGTTCCAGCAAGGCAGGCCTTGCTTGGAAGAGTGCCTGTTTCACCGAAAGGTTCTTGGGACGAGAGGAGACGAGAAGACGAGAAAACTTTGACGTGGAGAAACCGAATCTGCCATTCCAACCAACCAGTCAAGCCCTGGGCAACCAACCCCCGGACAGCCTCTGCGAACCGGATCGCTCTTCATCTGCCTTGTCTTGTTGTGTACGATGTATGTCAGCTCGCGTCACTCCGCGCCAGTCTCGTTTGATCGCTGGGACGATGAGTTTAAGAAAATTGCAACGATGGAAGATGCGAGGTGCCTCTGGTTCAGGTTCCGTTCCATTCGACTTGGGGCGCTTAGCTAGGTACCTGGGAAGGTCGGGAGACGAAGCCCGGGGGGGGGGGGGGGGGGNGGAACCCAAGCGGGTCACCCGCCGCGCTGGAGGGCACAAAGTGGCTGAAGATTGGCGGCGACTCTGGGCTAGCGCGTCATGTCATTGGTCCACATCCCTGTCGGGCCTTGGCCAGGGACTCTCAATGAGGTCATCCTGGCGCAGACGACCCTATGCGAGCTGGACACCACGTCATTGTCTGCTGTACGGTGACCCCCAGCCTCAAAGGCATTACGCATCGCCAACCCCAACACCCACAACCACAACCACTCATTGAATGCTTGGGAGAATGGGCGGCGATGCAACCGACGTACCAGACCACACCCAAGTGGCGACCGATGTACCCGCGGCAGTTGGCAAAAGGGAAAGGGAAAGGGAAAGAAGCAGGACTTGCGCTGTACCTGCCGTCTCCTGCAGCCATGCACCCTGCATTGAGGGCGGGACTGGGTAGTTCCAAGTACTGCCAAAGAAACCCTTCGCTCCCTTGCCTCGCCCTTTTGCCTCGTGACGCGCCGCTTGCTTCTCCTTCTTCATCCCCTTTCCCTCTCAGTCTCCATGCCTGACATGACATGACATGGCATGAAAGCAGCGAGAGGCTCTACCTAGGTACATTTCGTCTGACGCCATCTTCCCAAACAAGAATTTCCATCTTGGAGCCTGTGAATCACTCGCCCACCGGGTAGTACTTATTCAACCTGGTCGCCTCTCCCAACCACCTTTGCCTATTTCCCTAACATTCACTCACACCACCAAGCAGATCTTTCGTTGATACTCCTCCTCCTCCTACTACAGTCAACATCACCACCACTACCACTACCACCGCCTCCGCCTCCGCCACCAACAACACTACCATTATCTTCAACACCATCGCTATAATACCACAGACATCATGGTCGCCCTTGTGCCTATCGCCCACATCGTGGCCGCCGTCTTCTCCATCATCGAGCTCGGACTGAGTTCCTATGGTATGATTCCCTTCTAAGCCGCGTCGATGATTGCTTGACAAACTAATCTTCTCTTTCACAGTTGCTAGCAGGTACAACGGGTTCAACGGCTGGAGCGGCTGGTGGTCGCGCTCCCCTGACGTCGTCAACTTCATCATCTTCAACTCGGTCTGGTCTTTGCTGGTTCTCGCCTATGTCGGTCTGACGCCTTTGTACCTGACCCGCTTCTTCCACAAGCTCGTCTCCCTCGGCCTGCTTGTCATCACCACCATTTTCTGGTTTGCCGGCGCCATTGCTCTCGCTGTCTTCGTTGGCGTCCCTCGCTGCGGCATCAACCCCCTGTGTGCCTCTTCTCAGGCCGCTGTGGCGTTTGCCTTCTTCATCTGGGCCATCTTCACTTTCCTTGCCGTCCTCGACACGCTCGAGGCCATGCGCTCGCGCGGCCACAGCACTAAGACCAACCACACTTACCCCGGTGCTTAAAGTTGCAAGTCGAATTGCTTTTTCAAGAAAGGAGGATGAAGGAATGAGATGATGGATGGGAATGAGAGCGGTTCAGGTTGCTTTTTCAACGGCCTTGGGAATGATGTGGAAATACCCCTCGAGTATGAAATGGTGTTATGGCTTTGCTTTTTCGTATTCTGGGAATACCTGGCGTCTAGAGGGAAAGATGTCAAGTTGTCTATGAGCTGCTACCGTGCAACCGAAAGGTTGCACCTCGACAGTAGTCGGAATTAATAATACTCCCAGTTGGCAAACTCGCACATCGTACTCAAACATATCTATGCATGTTCTCAAAGATATTTTATTAGCACTAGCACACTGCCAACGCTGGCTTTTTTGGTCGACAGTCATGGCCAGGACGCCGATTGGACGCATCACGCACATGTCCGCTAGCGATGTTGCAGTTCGACGTGATCAAGTAAATGAAACGACAGAAAGCTTTTCTGATCCTGCTCTGGTGTTATCTCTTGTTGTTCTTGGACTACCCGACGACGACAGGAAATAATTTGCAACCGATGACAAAAAGCAGCAGCAGCATTTATGATGTTTATCCAAGGCCAAGGGTATCATTCCATAGCAGCCCTGGCGGACATGATTACTAAGATTATGATGGCCCAGACACGCCGGGGCCCGCATTCCGGCTCGCCGGGGCCGGGCAGCCGCCAGGGGCGGGCGACCCTCGGTAGGGCTGCTGTCCAGCGCGGAAGGGTTTACGGATATCAACAAAAGACAGACCGGTCCAAGAACAAAAAGGATGAACACGTGCGTCGGATGCAACCCGGGAGCATCGCGAATGCATGGGGTAAAGAACGCGACTGTCACCAAAAGCAGCAGCAGCAGCAGCTACCTACCTTCCTCATCGTTGAGCCCTTTTGGAGAGCTTGGGACAATCAATTGGCGAATGAGGGGACGCCCCGGTGACACGCAGCCGTTCTCCGCAGACAGAATCGGAGCTGCCAAGACCCTCTAGTGGATACGCACCGTTGGTAACCCCCTCCCCAGTGGCTCGTTTCCCAGCAAGAATTCTAATTTTTGCTTGGGAAACAGGTGGTCACTCACTGGTGGTTGGTGACCCCACCCACCGATGGAGCCGACGGGGGGAAATGGGTACAAGGCGGGAGTTGCTCCGCAGTGTTGGAAGAGCGCTGGAACGCAACCCCACGCTCTCCCCAATCGCTACATAGCCCGCGACTTTTTATCCATCCATCATCAATCAATCTTTGCTTCGACTTTCCTCAATGGCCGCCGACCTGACCCGGGGGATCTTTTGGATTTCCATCCCTACACTCCACTCCGGACGCAGATACACAAGTGCCAACCGCGGGCCATAATCCCTCCCCCCTCCCTGCTCCTCGCTCCAGGTTCCCGACTTCTTCCAAATGAAACCCAGCATCAACCGCACGTGCTGTTAATCTGCGCATTTTACCGTCCACTGCAGTCTGCCCACTTCCCACTCCATGCCCATGGCCGTGCTCTCTCGTCGTTAGGCGGAGACAGTTAAGAACGGGTCATGCCGAATACAAGTATATTGGCCGACGATGCCCTAGGAATCGTCCTATCGGAGCCAGCCTGCCTGCGAACCGTTCAAGGCCGTCTAGCTACCCCGGGACTGCGCCGTGCCTTGTTCATCTCGGGCGACATAATTCCTTGCCCGTGGGGTGAGGGGGAGGGGAGACTTCCCATGGTTGTTACATGCAGCTAAGCTGGCCGGCAACCAAAGTCACATTGACTCTCTTGCCCCAGCGGAGAGCTACATAAGACAAGGACCTCCTCGGCCTGGCTCCTCTCGCGCCTCCAGCGTTCCGTTCCCTGCTCCAGCAGCCTCAGTTCCAGCTCCAGCTCCAGCTCCAGCTCCAGCTCCAGCTCCAGCTCCAGCTCCTGCACTCCTCGGCCCTCCTCCCTTTCCCAGCGACCCCCTCGCTGACCGCCGTGTCCTTTTTGTTGTTGCGCGGATCTTGTCTGTTCTCCCATCGACCGCCTACTTCCATCCGCCAACATGCACTTCAAGTCCGTCGTCGTCTCCGGTCTCGTGGCCGCTGCTGCCCGGCAGGCCGGCGCCTCCCCTTACCCCAAGCCGTCGCCGACCTACAAGCCCATCACCAGTATCCAATTGGGCCCGAGACCCTACTGGCTGGTCAACGACATGGACGAGGGCGCTCTCAAGGAGAAGCTGCAGTCGTGCTCCGAGCAGCCCATCAAGCCCTCCGGCTGGAGCATCGGACACCGCGGCGGCGGTACGATGTTGATCCCCGAGGAGTCGGTCGAGTCCAACCTTGCCGGGGCCCGGATGGGTGCTGGCGTCCTCGAATGCGACGTCGCCTTCACCAAGGACCGCGAGCTGGTCTGCCGCCACTCGCAGTGCGACTTGCACACGACGACCAACATCGTCGCCATCCCCGAGCTCAACGCCAAGTGCACCACCCCCTTCACCCCGGCCGGCAACGGAACGGCGGCCACCGCCAAGTGCTGCACGTCGGACATCACCGTCGCCGAGTTCAAGACGCTCTGCAGCAAGATGGACGGCTTCAACGCCTCGGCCACCAACCCCAAGGACTTTTTGCTCGGAACCCCCCGATACCGCACCGACCTGTACGCCACCTGCGGCACCGTCATGACCCACAAGGAGCATATCGCCATGACCAACGATCTGGGCCTGAAGTTCAGCCCCGAGCTCAAGCTACCCGAGGTCGAGATGCCATTCGAGGGAGACTACACCCAGGAGCAGTACGCCCAGCAGCTCATCGACGAGTACAAGGAGGCCGGCGTCGCGCCCGAGCGCGTCTGGCCCCAGTCCTTCCACTACCCCGACGTCCTCTACTGGCTCAAGGCCGAGCCCACGTTCGGCAAGCAGGCCGTCCTCCTCGACGAGAACGGAGATACGCCCGAGACCTTCCCCCTGGCCGTCGGCAACCTGACCGAGTACGCTGCCGCCGGCGTCAAGATCATGGCGCCCCCCCTGTACTATCTCGTTAGCGTCGAGGACGGCAAGATCGTGCCCAGCGTTTACGCCACCAAGGCCAAGGAGCTGGGCCTCGACATCATCTCGTGGTCCCTCGAGCGTTCGGGTTTCTTGGGCGATGGTACCCGCGGCGGGTACTACTTCACCTCGGTCGCCAACGTCACCAACAACGACGGCGATGTCTACAACCTGCTGAACGTCCTGGCTCAGGATGTTGGCGTCTTGGGGGTCTTCTCCGACTGGAGTGCTACCGTCACCTACTACGCCAACTGCTTTGGTCTTTTCTAGAGGATCAACGGCATGGTTGGGTGGAGGGTTTAGTCAAGACAGGAGGCTGGGAGGAAGCCGAAAAGAAAAAGGACAATAATGACCATGGCCACCACGTTGACGATGATGATCAGATGTAGAGGCCGACTAGTACAAAACATACAGAACCGTACAAAGTAATGCCAGAGCCCTCGATACCCGTCTCACATATAGAGAGACGCTCCAGGATATTTCACAATCGCTTGCCATCTGCTCCTGTGCCAGAAAACTCGTTTCGAACCAAGTGCAACCTGTGCCTGAGCGTACCTTGTAGACATGCGGCCAGCAACATGTCTCAGTTCCCACTGGAAAATACTCTGTTTCCACCAGGCCACTTACCTATTTTCTAATAGGTTTTAGATGAAACATTGCGACCACGCACTCTGTCATAGCATCAACCTGATCTCGTCGCCAGGCACTAGGTACGCCGGGTGGTTTCAATGAGAGAGACTCGGCCAACCCACCTACACCGAGACCACACCGACACGGTGAGTTTTTTTGTCAAGCTTGACCTTGAATTTGATACCCCGCCATGGGCGCAACCCCGCCATCGACCGACATTTCTTCACTTTCACTCGCCCCTCCCCTTCGCGTCATTAAAGGGGGAAAAAAAAAAAAGTTTTCCCGCAAAAGTTCGACGGCCATGACGGAACTTTCAGCGGCGCCCGTCCTCTCGACGCCCGCGGAACACACCTTCGAAGACCCGACGCCTACTCCCCCGCCCCCGCCGACCGAGTCGCGGAGCGAAGATGAACTCGCCGCCGTCTACGAGATCGAGCGCACGGCGCGCGAGATCAGCGAGGGCGGGTGGAAGCGCGTCGCCCTGCAGTTCCCGGACGCCATGCTGCGCGACGCCTCGTGGGTCGCCGAAGCGCTGACGAAGGCGCTGGGAGGCAGCGAAAGCCACAGAGTCTGCATCCTCGCCGACACGTCGTACAGCGCATGCTGCGTCGACGAGATCGCCGCCGAACACGCCGACGCCCAGGTCGTCGTCCACTACGGCCGCTCCTGTCTGTCGCCGACGTCGAGGCTACCCGTCATCTACGTCTTCACGCGACACACCCTCGACGTCGACCGGGCCGTCGCGGCCTTCCAGAAAGAGTTCCCCGACAAGGAGAAGAAGATGGTCGTCATGGCCGACGTGACATACCAAGACCACGTCGCCCCCTTGGCCTCCAGGCTGCGGTCGGCCGGATACACAGGGCTGCTACACACCCAAGTCGTGCACGACCCCGCCGGTGCAATCCCGAACCGCAGGTTGGTCGACGCGTCGTCCTCCCAGGAGACCGGAGCTCCCGAAGCCGACCTCGCCCAATACTCCCTCTTCCACGTCTCGGCGCCGCCCCCCGCGCTGCTCCTCGCCCTGCAGACGCGCATGGCCTCTCTGCACGTCCTCTCGACACCGAGCCTCGCGACCGACGACCCGACAAGGACAACAAACGCGCTGCTGCGACGGCGCTTTGCGCGGGTCCTGACGCTCGCGACGGCGGGCGTCGTGGGGATCCTGGTCAACACGCTCTCCGTGTCCAACTACCTCGGCAGCATCGACCTCTTGAGGCGGCGCATCGCCGAGGCCGGGAAGAAGAGCTACACGGTGGTGGTGGGCAAGCTCAACGCCGCCAAGCTGGCCAACTTTGCCGAGGTCGACGGCTGGGTCGTTGTAGGCTGCTGGGAGAGCGGGCTGGTCGAGGAGGACGCCGGGTTCTTCAAGCCCGTCATCACGCCGTTCGAGATGGAGGTGGCGCTGAAGCCCGAGAGCGAGCGCGTGTGGGGTCTCGAGTGGTGGGGCGGCGTCGAGAAGATGGACCACGACGCCGCCCGGCAGGAGGAGGAGGACGACGAGGCGCCGGACGAGGACGAGTCGGCGCCGCCCGAGTACGACCTGCGCACGGGCAAGCTCGTGGCCAGCCGGCCGATGAGGATGCCCGTTCGGTCGGCCAAGGGGGAACTCGGGATCGACGGCGGCGGCGGGGACGGAGACGGCAGCGGGAGCGGCAAGGTACCCCCGGCACCTTCGGCTCTGGTGAAGCGGGCGGCTGGCGAGCTGGCCACCATCAACGGGGTCCTGAGTCCCGGCGCCGAGTACCTGCGGTCGCAAAGGACATGGCAGGGTCTTGGGACGGACTACGACGGGGAGAGCAGCACCGTCGTCGAGGAGGGCCGGAGCGGCGTTGCCCGCGGCTACACGGTGGGCGAGGACGACAGTAGAGCGTAGTAAAAGTCGGTTCGGGATGGGGACGGCTGGCAGGATCTTTTTTTTTTTTTCATAAAACCCAATGGCACGGGAATCCATGGATGACGGATGATGGATGTCTGTCATTGGACCTATGCCCCGGTGGGAAGAAGCCTGGAAAGATGGATGGATACCAGCCATGATTCTGATCAATGTCCATTTTTCTTGTTCTTCTGCTTCTTCTTCTTCTTCTTCTTCTTCTTCTCCCGGACGGATTGTGCTGCGAAGAGACGAAACACCTTCTTCTCGCGCCCCAAAGCATGGGACACGAGGGGGAAAGAAAACAGACGGACAAGAAAAAGAAAATATCGAGAACCAAAAAAGAACACCAAAGCAAAAAAAAAAATTTAAGAATAAAAATTTCACAAATCACAATGAAACAGAATTCATCAAGAAAAAAAAATTAGACGTTTATTATTTCCAAAATCGACATCGTTGGGATTTTCGTCATCATTATCGAGTGTTTTTTGTGTGCCTCGTAACATGCATGCGCCGGGTCGCTTGGTTGAAAATCGGTGACGAGAGAAACCCTCTCCACTCCCTCTCCTGTACGCATCTAACAACCCTCTTTGTCCCGTTGGGCCTTATCGTGTCATTCCATCATTCGTCTTTCTCTCATTGTTCTCTGAGAATTCGTGGATGATCCGTCATCCCAAAACGTCACCTCAACTTGTTATGAATATATATAAATGTGTTCGTTCCATTCCTCCTTGCTTGGGATCATAACTCGGCGGTTCCTGCTGCCCCCCCC
>NWBT01000043.1:1676040-1720103 GCA_003386485.1 Colletotrichum lentis
TTGACATTGTCCCGAGACCGCACTCGCCGCATGTTGCTTCCCGCCCGGCTCGAGGCCGGCGTGCGCACGCTGCTCGCCGTGTCGCTCTCGCTGACGACGCTGTACCCTGAGCCGAAGGGCGGCGCAGACCCCGCCGAATAGACCGGCCGGGTGCCCATCGTCATCTGGTATCCCGAGGTTGTCGAGGGCGGCCCGCGCGGGTACCCGTGCGGACGGGCGAGCGCGTGGACGGGGCTGTTGTCGTAGCCCGACCCGCCTGAGCTATCGGCCCCGCTGTTGTTCGGCGTGTTCCACGTGTGCGGCGCCGTCCAGCAGTGCGACAGCTCGTGCGAGGCTTCGTCGTGCGCGCTCGACCCCTTCCAGGGCGGCACCCTGGTGCCCTTGAGGCGCGGGGACAGGTGGTACGGCACGTCGTCGCGGTACCGCACGTTGGGCGCGTCGACCGAGACGCTGGCCAGCGTCTGCAGGATGCCGTAGATCAGAACCCACCGTCCTCGCCTGGCCACGGCCGGGTCCACCTCGGCGATGCCGTCGCTCCTCTCGAACTTGACAAACGCGTCGATGAGGTCCGACTGCGTAAAGTCCGAGCCCAGCATGTAAATGTTGGTGGCCTCGGTGTACGCCAGCTGCACCCGCCGTTCCAGCGCGCCGGCGCGGCCTCCGTTGTTGGCCGCCGCCGCTGCCGCCGTCCCGTTTTTCTTCTTGAACATGGAGTTCTCCTTGGCCGTCGGCGCCGGAGGGATCGACTCGGGCACCAGGGGGTACGGGTGCGGGACGTGCGGGAACCGCAGCTTGTTGTCGTACTCGACGAGCATGTCCGTCATGGGGATGTCCACGTCGGCGTCGAAGCCCTTGTCCCTCTCGCTCTGCATCATCCACTTGCGTCCCGACCGCGCCTCCGACATGTCCCAGACAATGTCGCGGTTCACGAGGTAGTCGTACAGCGCGCCAAAGTCCCTTTGCAGCGACTGCGCCACGTTCCTCGTCAGCCAGATGTCTTCGCCGTCCGAGTCCGGCAGCCCCGCGGTCTGCGCCGGGGGCCATGACCCCTGGGCCCTCACGTAGTGGTTCACGAGGAACTTCTGCAGCCGGTCCGCTGCCGCCTTGGCCGGCCCGCCGACGCCGGCCGGCCACATGTCGCCGTACTGAAACTCGGATAGCCGTTCCTCGGCGGCCTGGACGCGGAGCTGCGTTTCCAGACAGGCCCGCTCCAGCAAGGCGCGGGTGATGGGGGTGAGCTCTTTGAAGTCGGCGCACTGCTCCAGCTGGCTGTACATGCCGGCGCAATGCAAAAAGCTCTCGCGCCACCCCTCTTCCCACCGAACGGCGGAGCCCTCGGACCACGCCAGCAAGCTCACGGCCGTCTCCGGGTCGTTGCGGACGTCGTCGATGCCGCGGGCGGAGAGGTAGTTCAGGATCATGCCGACGTTGTCCGAGTCCGGGGGCATGTAGGCGTCCAGCCGCATGTGGAGGTCGAAGAGGGCTTGGTGGAGCGATAGGCCGACGAGGGAGGCGTGGTAGAGCAGGGCGAATATATTCCTCGTCGTGATGTGGGTTCGGAGCTGCTCTGTCTTGCTCATGTTGGCGGGCGTCGGGAAGTGCATCTCGTAGGAGATCTGGCCGTCGGCCTCGCCGAGGTCTTCCGAGATGGGCGGTGTCGGCTGGCCTCCGCGCATGTGCGGGCGCAGCATGGGCGGGGCGCCCTGGGGCGAGGGCGGCATGTAAATGTCCTCCTCGGTCGTACCCTCGCGCAGGAGCGTGATGAGATATCTCGATTCGGTCGCTTCGATGATGTGTGACGACAGCCTGAAGGACGGGTTCGGGCGCGGCGCCTGGCCCTTGTGGCCGAAGAAGACGAGGACGTCGCCGTTGGGGTCCCAGAGCTCGGGGTCCTTGCGCAGCTTGTTCCATCTCTGGATCGGCCTCCCGGCGCCGATCCACCGCTTGATGGGCGGTGTTGTCGGTACGGGAGGCAGCGTGGACGCAGGTGGTGGTGAGGTGGGCAGGTCGACATCGTGGTGGCGCATCTGATGCATCTGCTGCATCTGCATCTGAAATTGCATCTGCATCTGCATCTGCTGCATGGACTCGACGTTGAACTGTTCGTAGGTGTATTCCTCGGCCGGGGATATCGGGCCGGAGGCCTGGCGCTGGCCGGGCCGCACGGTGGCCACAGACTCGGGGCGGAACTCGGGTTCCTTGTCCTTGCGCTTGAAGGTGAAGGTCTTGGCCAGCCCCCTCCTGACGTCCTCGCTCTTCTTGTCCAGCCTGCTCCGGAGGCCCGACCTCTCGATGCCGGACACGTCCTCCGTCTTGATGGTGGGTCTCCGAGCCCGGGCGTAGGCGAAGTCGTCGAGCGGGCCGGAGGCCGCATCGCGTCGGCCGCCCTCGCTGCTCCCGCTGCCGCTCCCTATGCTCGGGGTACCGGGCTTGACGTCGCGGGGCGGTTCTGAGAACTTGAGGAAACGCGCGTTGGTCGTGCCGATGCCGGTGCCGACAGGCAACGACGCGCCCGTCTGCGGCAGGGGGAATCCGGGGACGGAGAAGTCGCCATATTCTCCCACGACGCCACCGGCATTGGCCCTGGCCCTTGCCTTTTCCTTTTCGGTTTGTGTGATCTTCTTGCGCACGTAGGCGCTCCGGCCGGACATGTTGACGGCGACTCGGGGCGGGGAGAACGGGTATCGGCGACGGTTATCGAGGTTGGTCGCGGCGAGCCGAGGCGCGGCTCACAAGGAGCCGCTCGCGCGCAAAAGGGACTCTCGATCGCTGGCTCGCCGGCTGTCTGAGTTGAAGTAGTGTTGATTGTGATCAGGTGTGAGAGACGAGCTGCCGCTGCTGCTGCTAAAGGGTGTCTGGCGAGTGACGCAGCGACGGCGCCCGTTGACGAGGCAAGAAAAAGGTGAGGGAGCAAAGCGCAGGATGAATTGATAAAAGAACAAAATAAAAATAAAGGACAGTACTGCACTGAGAGGCGAGAACGAGGGCGAGGATAAAGGTGAAAATTGAAGGTGAAGGTGAGAGTGAGATGAGAGTGAGATGAGAGATAGCCCAATCCAAAATGAAAGCCCGCGCGGTACGTATTCGAATCGGGCAATTGGAGGGAAGCGGGGCCAGCCGATAAGAGCGGCCAGCCAATACAAATGCGGATCAGCCGGGAAATGTGGAGTACGCCGTTGACAGTGGGATGACGGGGGGAGTTGAGTGTTCCTTCCGGGGGACCAATAGGCCCTTTGAACGGGGTGGGTGCCAGCCTGCTAGGTGCTGCTGTGCCCCCGAACGACGGCCCGTTTTAGGTGTCCTGTGCGTCTGGCTGCGCCCGCTGTGATATGGGCGAATGCGGCCGGTGATGCCGTGCCTCCCCCCCCCCCCCCCNCCTGTTTTGCTTTTCGTCCCCAGGGCGTTCCGAGGGTGTCCAGCGTGCCTCTTATTGTTGTCTCGGGTAGAGAAACGGATGACGAAAATCGTTGAAAAAGAAAGGTCCTGTCGGAGTCTGTCGGACAAGACGAAGGAGAAAGAGGGGAAGGATGATGATGATGACGAAGATGATAGGAGAGGTGGGATGCGTGAAGACATGCCCCCTGGGCAACATCATCACCCTCTTCAAGTCTCTAATACGCTGCTGTAAGACAACAGACGACCAGGACCGGGACCAGGACCTGGACCAACCTAAGAAAACGCCCGTTGCTCTCTCGCTACGGATACCTTGCCTCATAAGACCACAAAACGTTGGTCCTTTTGGACCATTCGGAATCTAGCCCTTCCTGAGCCAAGGTCGTTCAAAGCCGTCTCCCATGGCCCGCACTCAGTCTTGGGGAGGAGGTGTAAGACTGGCGGGCAACGCTGCTTTCCTTCGGGTCAGTCATGTCTTGGCCCACGGACAACCCCTGGACGGGAGGTCGAGGGAGGACGAAGGAGGTTCTCCTCCCTGCGACGGGACATCAACATCAATATCAGCAGCGGGCATCCTCTACACAAAGTATACTTGGAGGAGTATTTTTTTTGTTTGTCTTTGCCTTCCCTGCGCAGGCCACGGACGCCTAGACAGGGGACGGGGGGGGGAAGCATAGGATCCGGGGCCCTTTTCCAGACGCGCCGCCAGCCGGCCATGTCTCATTGATTGATTGATTGGTGAATTGATGGATGCGACATGGCTGATCATTGAACTGGGAGGGAGAGTGAGGGGAATTCGAACCGCAGCAAGTTCTGAACTCAGGCGGCGGAGGAAAGGGACGTCCAGCCGGGCCATACGAAGATTGCATCTTCTCATGGCCGTAAAACTCTTCAGTTTTAGCCTTTGGTTCAGCGTTGGTCATCATTAGTCAAGTATGTTGGTTTCCAATGGATATCCCCTTCCTTCGGAGATGACCATCACATCTATCCATCCATCCATCCATCCATCCATCCATCCATCCATCCATCCATCCATCCATCCATCCATCCATCCATTCATCTCTCCACCTCGACGCTGCACTACACACTGTTTCTCAATGCAACACGCCCATTAAACCCAAGCCCTTGGGTCATAATCTCTGGGACCACCCCTCTCCTCCACTACCAAACCAACTGTAGGTACCTAGTGAACAATGGTTCATGATTCTGCGTTTCTTCAATACTACAGAAACCATATACTGTTTTCGGTGCTAGGTATAGCACTTATGCTGTGTTTCCCATTGTCTTTTTTACACATTATTGTGTACATGTGCGACCTCAAGAGGGACCGCCTTGGCCACGTACCTTGGCAGTGAACAATGGACGACTATATGACAATCACAAGAAGCATCCATCCACGACGGAACCGGCTGGGCTGGCCGATATTAGAGACCATCACACTCTCTGCCCTACTCTTACGTCTCCTGCATCTTCAGCGTCCCTCTCCACTCCAAAATCCCCGGCAGTCTACGGAGAAAGAAGGCCTGGTCCACGCCAAGCGAGAGTTTTTATCGGCGACCAAAGGCTGGCGGCAGAAGCCCCTTGCAGCCGCACTAATGCAGGTGAGCTTGGCCATCATCCTCCCCATATCATGGACTCATGGGCCCAGTCCAGTTTTCTCAGGCTTGCGCTGTTGAGGCAAACCTCACCTCTCACTCCAATGAAAGGCGCCCTTGTGCCCTGCTGCGCCGGAAGTCCTCTCCACCATCCACATGTATCAGGGTACTCACTCACAGGGTATTCGCTCACTCGCCCCTTTTCTTCCATCTGGTTGTTACCCAACTTCCTGAACGGCCCAAGGCTGGATGGCATCAGTTGCCAGAGTGGCCAGCCTTCATATCTGTGCCGAATCTCGTCCGCATCGCTTCGTTGCCCCCATCCAGAAGCTCCATATTCCCTTCCTGCATTGGCGCACCCCCCCCCTCTGTAGGATAGGGGACGTCCCGCAAACTAGTACTAAGGTACGTGGCCAAGGCGGTCCCTCTTGAGGTCGCACAGGTACAGCAAAATAGTACTTAGGGACTCTCAAACTCTCCTACAGGCTGTAAGCACTCCGGTCAGGAATCATCCTCGGCTGCATTGCATGCATGCATACCAGGGGCCTCGAGATAAGGCTCAGAAACAACAGCCTGGGGTCAATGGGCGTGACAGAAGTTTGTAACGTAATGAATCCAGAGCGTCGGGCCGCCCCCATTGCCTCGCCCTGCTTGGCCTTGGGACTGTCACTCACTGACCCTTGATGGCTCGTTTCCATGCGGGCGGTGGCCGTTGCGGGCTTGGCAACTGTGAACAGTAGTCGAACCAACCCAAGTGCTGCGCATTGCCCGTCATAATCTCGCCTCCGCAAACACAAAAATGTTTGTTTCGACTCTTGAGAACTGACACAGTTCGATGGGGCGGACAACAGTTTGACCGATCAGAGTCCTAGACACGTCTCGTTCTATTATCCCCTCCTCTCTGACGCCAGTAGGGATACCTTCAATTTTGGCTTCCCGGTCCCCCTTCTCTTCCCTCTCCCCGCACATCGCGTCCCGTCCTCATCATCAACGTTGGCTCCACATGGGCCTCGAGGTTGTTTGGCTATCCACGCTCCAGTCGGCGGTAGCCATTCAGCAATGAGATCCTCTGTACGGAGCACCACTCGGCGTTTGCCACACCTAGAAGCCGGAGACCGGCGCCGAAAAACACTGGGGGCGCCGAGGATAGACAGACCCGACGCCCGCGAGGCCGACCGCAGTGGAGCATGCCCCGATCAGGGAAGCGGTCCGGCGACAATGTGACACCCTTTGGCCGACGGGCCTTGACGCACAGCGCTGGTGATGGCGTCAGCGGCCAACACACCCGCCGCCCTGAATCCCTGAGCAGATCGCCGTTGCGGACAGACGACGGCCCGCCCGCCCCATTAGGAGGGGGTCATTTCCTCCGTTCAACCCACGCTCAGTTAGCACCTCATCTTACCCCCCCTGCTGATCAGCCCTTACCCCCCCCTACAGCACCTTACCTAATTAGGGGGGTAAGGTAAGGTATTTCTAAGCAAACTTTATTTACTAGTTATATACTCTAATAAAGTTTTAGGTATCTTTTAGGCTTTTATTATTATACATAATGTAACTATTATGTATAATGTAACCTAAAGAGATTTTAATATAATTTAATTATATTACTATAGTAATAAGAGGGGTACTTAAACTAATATAGAGATTTTAATTAAATCTTTCTTCTTTATTCTTACTTATGTTAACTACCTATAGTAGGTATGTATTATAGGTATTATATTTTCTTATAAAATAATAGTAATATTATTAATTAATAATAATAAAGTAAGTATATATTATAATATAATAACATTTTATATACTATTAGCTAATATAAATAGAAATACTTAAATAACTAATACTAGTGTAGTATTAGGATACTATTCTACTATAAGAGGATAAGAAAGAAGTTTACTTTAGTGTATATATAGACTTAAAAAGCTAATACTATAAAGTAATTATAAGTAAAACATTATAATTACTCTAATATAGTCTAATTATATAGGATCTTTCTAATAATAATTAGAAAAAGTAAGAGGAGAAGATTAAGGTAAGTTTACTATTATAACTATATTATAATCTTATTATAATATTCTAATATTAAAGAGATATAAAACGTATACACTAAAATATAGTAACCTATAGTATTTTTATCTCTAAGTAACTAGTTATATATAATTACTACTAAGGATATTATTTACTGTAAGTGCTTTTTTAATTTTCTAACTACATTACTATTAGAAGTTACCTATATAGTTAACCTCTAAGGCAAAACAAAAGAAAGAATTAAAATAATTCTTAATAGTATAAGTTACTATTAATACTTATATATTAATTATAATAGTAACATAATATAAATAGGTTTAGTATAATTACTATAGCCTACTTAGTTAAAGTAAAAGAGTGTTTTTAATATTCTTTAGGGCCTAATGTAATTAACAATATATAACTTACTCTAGAGTTAAATATTACCTAAAGCTAGCTTCCAAGTTACATAATATTTAAGTTACTAATATAATAAAAGTGCTATAATAAATAGTATAGCTTAAGAAACAAAATGCAGGCCTTTTATAGTTATCTACAGCCTCTAGAATATATACCTAAGTAATTTAGTACTTTTGTAGTATCTAATAGCGTTTTAAAGATAGAAGCTTATACTAGGAGTTAGCTAGAGCCTACTGTTTTCTAAAGCCTAGCGTTATAAAGGTAGGCCTTACCTGCATAACGCAGTGGCATGCGTCTAGCAGCGTCTGTGCGCTCTGCGCGCAGACAGTTAGTTTAATTCTAACTGCAGGAAGCCACTTTTGTAGAAGTCTAATTAGCTACTAGAGCCCTATAAAAGTAGAGCCCTAGGCCCTACATACATAATAGAGCTCTAATAATAGTATACTACACCTACGTATTATGTTTTCCCTTTATAATAATCCTATATTATGTTAGGTAAAAATAAGCTAACCTTCTAATATTTAATAAGATAGAGTAGTTTTCTTTCTATATAAATTATAGGAGGTTTTTCTCTTTACCTATATAGATTAATAAGTACTATATATATAGAATAATGTAAGGGAATACCTTACGAGTTCCTACCTAGATAGTGAATAATGTAAGACTTCTATTACTATAAAGGTAGGCCTTAAGGCTCTTAATTCTATTATAATATAATTCTAACTACATATTACTTAGTTAACTAGTAGTACTCTACCTACTATTTATTATAATAGGTATATACTTAGTTATCTATTTAGGAAAAAACACTTCTAGACTTAAGTTAAAGAGCTTTTTAGCTCTCTAGAGATCTAGCCTTTCTTATATAACTAGATTAAGTAAAGCGTATCTTTAACACTATTAATAAACATTTTATATAATAATAATAACTACTATAATATTATTAGAAAATAGGTATAAGCAAAATTTTATTATAAGTAAAGACTATAACTATATTATAACCCTATTATAATCCTACTATGTTTCTAATAATTACTTTAGGTAAACCTTATTTTAATAATAATAATGCTTTTATTTCTCTTAATTATACTTACTCTTTTAAGCTATTTATCCCTAAGGATCTTAATTAGACCCCTTTTGCAGCATAGATATTAATTAGTGTCTATAACTATCTACTACCTATTCTAGATAAGATCCTCTAAGGTTATCTTAATAAGCTTTTTACTATAATTAAAGGAATCTAAAACCTAAGGCTTACCTACAGTATATAACCCTAGTATAACTATATTATAATTCTATTATGTTTCTAACGTAGGACTTTCTAGGTACCCTTATATTAAACCCTATAATATAATAACTTCTTTTAAAGTATAATATAATCTTATTTAGTAATATTTATAATAGTCTAACCTAGATAGATAAGATTAAAAAGGTAATCTATAAGTCTTAAGCTTTTATTTATCCTAACTAAGGTAGGATTAATAAAGTTAGATATCTTTTTACCTTTAAAAAAGCTAAGCCTAGATAGGTAAGGAACACTACTTAAGCACTTATAAAGTATAATCCTAACATAATACTATTTAGTATATTTAAGATATATACTTTAATAGTATAAACTATTTTATCTACTATAGATATTCTAAATAACTAGAACTATTATTATAAAGAGACTTTATACCTACGTAACGCAGTAGCATACGTCTAGCAGCGTCTATACGCTCTGCATGCAGATAGTTAGTTTAATTCTAACTGTAGGAAGCTACTTTTGCAGAAGTCTAATTAGCTACTAGAGCCCTATAAAAGTAAAGCCTTAGGCCCTATATGCATAATAGGGCTCTAATAATAGTGCACTACACCTATATATTATGTTTTCCCTTTATAATAATCCTATATTATGTTAGGTAAAAATAAGCTAACCTTCTAATGTTTAATAAGATAGAGTAGTTTTCCTCCTATATAAATTATAAGAGGTTTTTCTCTCTACCTATATAGATTAATAAATACTATATATATAGAATAGTGTAAAGGAATACCTTACTAGTTCTTACCTAGATAGTGAATAATGTAAGACTTCTATTACTATAAAAAGAGACTTTATAAAGGTTAATATATTATTTAAATAAATTAAAGGCTTAGAAAGTTATAAGTTAGTCTTTACTAGGCTGTTAAGGTTAACTTATTAGGGTATATATATAGTGTATAACTATATTATATTTAAATTATGCTAATATAATATTACTAGTTAAGACCTATATCTAATTCTTTATAAGCAGTAAATTAACCTAACTCTACTTTTAAGTTTTTAAAATACTTTATAAGATATAGGTAAGGCACTTTAGTAAGCTACTTTATTAGCACTACTACTACCTTAACGTATTAGTGTTAATAAAAGTCTTAGTCCTAGATTAGGATTTAAAGCAGCTATCTAGTAAGAGTTAAAAGTATAAAATAGGTATAATATAATTATAATAGTAATATTACTATATCTAGGATTTAGGAAGTTCTTTACTATAATTAACCTCTAGCACTAGCCTTAGTAATAGCAGATCTATTATTTAATAATTCTTTATAAAGTTTACTTTTAATATAGTATTAAATAACTTCTTAGCCTTATAAGCAACCTATAGGTTACTTATTACTATAGGCTTTATAGTTCTACAATAGGCTTTCTAGACGTTAAAAAAGAAGATAAGTATTTAAAGCTCTATAATCTTATTACTAGTTTATATATCTTAAAGGTATAATATAATTATAAGCTAATTATATTACTAGTAGAAGCTAGAGCTAATATTTATATTATAAATTAGGTAAGATATAAATAAAACTACACTCCTTAAACGTACTTAAATTAATACCTATTACTAATTCTAAAAGAAATCTAGAATATAGTGTAGCTACATACTAATGTTATTAAAGTAAGTTACACTTAGAATAAAAGCTTATGCTATAAATATACCCTTATGCTTTATTGCATATATCTTTATACCTATAAGAGATATAAGTAAGAAGTTTGCATATTCATAATCTCTGCTTAATAAGGAATAGAATAACATATTACTTTATTATATTACCTCTATAGGTGGCTTAGAACCTTGTTTTGTAAGTAGTAACTAGGATACCTAGTCTTATTTACTTAGCAATAGCATAGGTAATAAGCTAATCACTATTTCCTTTAATAACCTACTATAAGTGCCTAGATATACAGAAATAACTAATAATACAATTTAGATATCTTAGAGATAACTATAATGTAAGCAGTAGATAATTTACAGATCTCTATACCTTAGTAGTAGTATATAGGTTAGAGTATTTCTTAATCCTTAGAGGTATTATTACTATTATTATCCTCTACATTAATACATTATTATACTACTTACATCTTCTACACTTTTATTACGTGATTTCTACTCTTACACTTATCTACCCTATTACATCTTAGTGTTACTAGTATAAATATACCTTTAGGCAAAATGTTAGACTAGCAGAGGGTGTATACTTATAAGCCTTCCTAATTATAGTTATATTATAATCTTATTATGTCCTTATTATGCTGCTTATATCTCTAATATGTTATAGGGTATATAATATTAATTAGGAATACATTAATGTAGATAAAATTGTATAGCAAACTAGCTTACTACTAAGTTTCTATAACTAAAGTATATCTATATAGTTTTACTAGGCACTAACACTAAGAAATTATATATTCCTATAATATTATTATAATGCTACTATAATATAGTCTTAATAGTATATTAATAGTAAAGTAGGAAAGAAAAGATCTACTACACTATAGAGTAATATTATTATACTAACACCTACTAAAGAGATTATTATGTTAGAGGATATAATTCCTTTAGTATTATTATCTAGTGTACTAACTTATTAATATGCTAATAAATCCCCTTATAAAAGATAAGAGAAGAGAAAGTAAGTATTTAATTATATATTTATTATAATTAGAGTATATTTAATATATATTATTAGGTAAGTAAGGTTATAACTTATAGACACTTTATATAGTGTAACTAGCTCTATAGATAAGCAGGTATTAAGATTAGTAAAGATGCTTAAAATACAGTTAGACTTAGAGTAAGTAAAGATATAGGAATTAAAGTTAGAGTTAGAAATTATAAGAGCTAAATAGTGTAGATTAGATATAAAAAGCACTTTACTTTATTTACTATCTAGTTATACTCTAATTATAATCTAACTATAGTCTAACTATAACACTAAGCTTTAATTTTAAATATATCCTAAGCCTTACACCTTAAATCTATATAAAGCATAATATCTAGGCACTTTTTGTAATTTATAGCTTAATATAATATATACTTTTTGTAAGGCTTAAGATCTATTATCTATTTTATTTTCTAGATATATAGCTAATATAATTAGATTACATTTATATTATATTTTAAAATAGAGTTAATACTTACCTTTCTATTTAAACAGCATAGTATAGCCTATTTTATAGTACTTATAGTAGTAATAGCGTTAAATACTATATTATTAGTTATATTAACTAAAGTCTTATAAGCTAGACTAGTCTTAGTACTAGTCTATAAAAAATAAGTAATTATAGTCTAATTATAATATAGTTATAAAGGTATTATACCTTCTTAATGTTATTCTTTATAGAAGCAGTATTATTATTCTTAACTATATTACTTTTAGAGTTACTACTACTAATAGTAATAGTCTTCTTTAATAGAGGCTTCTCTAATAGAAGGTTAGCATTATAGTAAAGCTTAATATCTAGCTTAAAGTCTTAAATAGTATCTAGCAAATTATAATCCCCTCTTAATTAAATCCTTTTTGCTTTACGCTAAAAGCTTTCTAAATGTAGCCTTTTTTACTGTCTTTAGGACTATTAAATAACCTCCTCTTTAGCTATGCTATCTAACGCCTCTAACTTCTTAGTGTTAGATACAGCTATATTAAGCCCTAATAGGCCTAGAGAAGAAAGGTTATTAAGAAGCTTATAATAAAACGCTATAAATATATTAATTATAATTATAGTGTGTTTTCTTTATATTATTATTACCTACCTTTTATATTAGTAAGATCCTCTCTAGTAAGTTTACTTAGCTAGGAAGTATATACTACTATTTTATACACCTTCTAAATATACCTTAAGAGGGTAGTATAGTTAGTAAAACAGTTCTAATAAAGAGATTATAATTAGAATATATCTATATTATAATAGAGAGGGTATTATAGTATATACACCTTATGTAAAGTACTAGTGCACTTACTAACTATAATATATTAAAATAATAGAATACCTTACTAGACTATAGTTATATTTAGCTATTACTATCTACCTTAAAGGCTAGCTATTTAGTAGGATAGATTTTAATACCTAGGTATTACTTTTAGTAATAGGACTATATTATAATTAGACTATATTAGTAGAATGTTTTTAGGATATATATATAGTAAAGTAGGCTTTACCTAGCTAAGGATTTCTTATAGTAATAGAAGTCTTATATTATTTACTATCTAGGTAGGAACTAGTAAGGTATTCCCTTATACTATTCTATATATATAGTACTTATTAATCTATATAGGTAGAGAGAAAAACCTCTTATAATTTATATAGAAGGAAAACTACTCTATTTTATTAAACATTAGAAGATTAGCTTATTTTTACCTAATATAATATAAGATTATTACAAAAGGAAAACATAATATATAGGTGTAATACACTATTATTAGAGCCTATTATGTATATAGGGCCTAAGGCTCTACTTTTGTAGGGCTCTAGTAGCTAATTAGACTTCTGCAAAAGTAGCTTCCTGCAGTTAGAATTAAACTAACTGTCTGCACGCAGAGCATATAGACGCTGCTAGACATATACCACTATGTCACGCAGGTAAGGATTTCTTATATAACTATTTTTAATAAACTAGTTAATTATAATAGGAAAGTAATAAGTTTATAATAATTATTTACTGCTCTTTTTATATAGATTAATTCTTCTTCCCTTTTTAAGTAGCTAATTTTTCTATTATTTTTTTAGTAATCCTTTTTATAACTATAACTTATAAAGTTAAAAAAACAAAGTTTATATCTTATTTTTAATTAGCTGCACTTACCTCTCTTAAGTTAGTATATATAGGGTAGGTAGGAAGTATAGTAGGGTAGGTTTAGTAGGTATATACCTTCTATAATAGTGTCTACCTACTACCTAATGCCTACCTATAAAAGTAGGGTATAAGCTAGCTAATTACAGTATATTAAGCAGCCTTATTTCTTTTTAAGTAAACTTTCTTTACTAACTATAACTATAACTAATTAGCAAAATAGCGCTAGTTTAGTTAATACTTACATACCTTATAAGTTTTCTTTTCTAACTTTCTTTCTAACTTATTTAGTTTATAATTATAATATAATTTAGGCTAACCCCCTTACTTAGTATAAGGCCTAACTAACTTACCCTTATTACCCTCCTCCTAGATATAAGATTTATCTAGCTAGTAAGAATCCTTACTAAGATATTTATATCCTAGCTAATTATAATCTAAATATAACTCTAGCATAATACTAATATCTATTTAAGGTTTAGATTTTATTAAGATTTTCCTTAGTAAGCGCTTCTACTGTTTTAATTTCACCTAACCTAAGGAGGACCCTATTATCTATATATATACAGTAGGTTAATTAATTAATTATACTTCTAATATAATTCTAATATAACTATAGTTACCTTTTAAGTCTCCTACTATATTAATTTACTATCTCTATAATTACTTAAAGAAAAAGCATAGCTATAAGTTTGTAATTAACCTATAAGCTATTACTACTAACGCTAATAGTACCCTAAAGAAGAGTACTAGTAGTTATTCTACCCTAGAGGATAAGACTATATTTATTTATATGTTTGTAGTATAATCCTATTATATTATAATTATAATTTTCTAACTGCTTTCTAGCCTTCCTTACTAAATAGTTTAGGGACTCCTAGATTAACTTTATATAGTTTAATTAGAATTATATATAGCTTACCTACTAGTAAGCTGCTAACACCTTTATTACCCCTCCTAAGGCTAATAAGCTGCCTAATAAGGCTAGTACTAAAAAGGATAGTAAGTATAAACGTAAGTGTAGCCTTAAGGTAAGTAAAAAGACTTAGAATAAAAGCTTATACTATAAACATACCCTTATGCTTTATTGCATATATCTTTATAACTATAAGACATATAAGTAAGAGGTTTGTATATTTATAATTTCTGCTTAATAAGGAATAGAATAATATATTATTTTATTATATTACCTTATTACCTCTATAGGTAGCTTAGAACCTTGTTTTGTAAGTGGTAACTAGGATACCTAGTCTTATTTACTTAGCAATAACCTTAGTAATAAGTTAATCACTATTTCCTTTAATAACCCACTATAAGTGCCTAGATATACAGAAATAACTAATAATATAATTTAGATATCTTAGAGATAACTATAATGTAAGCAGTAGATAATTTATAGATCTCTATACCTTAGTAGTAGTATATAGGTTAGAGTATTTCTCTATCCTTAGAGGTATTATCTCTATTATTACAATCAGTATTATTTATTAATACATTATTATACTACTTACATCTTCCCTACTTTTATTACGTAATTTCCACTCTTACACTTATCTACCCTATTACATCTTAGTAAAAGAATGTATTATACTTAGATTATATTACTAATATAATCCCTTTTAGACTTCTAACCCTACTTTAACCTCTAAGTAGGAATAAGTAATTAAGGATTAGCTTTAGAAGGTAAGCTAATATTTATATATTATACTAGTATTATATTCCTAATATCTTACTAGGAGAATAATAAGGCTAAAATTAATTTACCTAATCCTAATAATACTAATCTAGTTAATCCTAATAACACTCTTTCCTTAGAGGGTTATTTAAAGAAGCAGAGACTTAATAAGTATACCTATTTTACTAAAATAGTAATAATTTTATTTTTATTATAATAAAGTTATAATACTAATATAATTCTTAAATTAAGCAGAAGATTACTACTTATAATATAGCTATCTAAAAGGCTAAGGATACTCTAGCTAAGGTAGAGACTCTAGCTTAAGCTATAAGTATTATTTTAATATAATTAGAATATAATCCTAATATAATTAGGCTAAGGGACCTAAGGCTGTTACTTCTGCCTATAATAATATTTAGAAATTTAGTAATCTCCTTAATTCCCTTATTAAAAAGCAAAAGGTCTTTAAAGCTTATAAGAAGCTTATAGTTAACCTTTAGTCTCCTAAGGTTAGTGTTCTTATTATATTCCTATTATATTCTTTATATATCTTTAATATTTCTTAAGGTGCTAAATTCCTTTACTAGATCTCTTATATTAAGAAAAAAGGTTAGGTGCCTTCTCTAACTGCTATCTAAAAGTAATTATCCCTAAAGAAACTTAACCTCCTATATAGCTTATATAAGCCTTACTCTACCTATAAGAAGCTCTAAAGTAAGTAATTATTAATTTATAAATACTATTATATTATAATAGTAATATAATTATAGACTTTAAGAAAGAATATAAGTATAACTATACTAATCCTTATTACTTAGTAGCTATTATAATTAGTAGACCTTATACTACCCTTAAGCTTAGTGTTATAGCTAATTATATAAGTAATAAGTATACTTATCTATAGCTTTTTAATATCTAACTTAATTAGGATAGTATTATAATAATATTATAATCTTAGGAATATAGACTTAGGAAGCTACTTAGCTATATTAATTAGTAATAGTTATTATTAGTTAAGTATTATACTAATATAATAGTAACATAATTAGAATACCTCTATAGGCTAAATATATATTAGATTTACATAAAACT
This sequence comes from Colletotrichum lentis, assembly GCA_003386485.1. NCBI lineage: Eukaryota > Fungi > Ascomycota > Sordariomycetes > Glomerellales > Glomerellaceae > Colletotrichum > Colletotrichum lentis. Next base: position 1,692,312 of record NWBT01000043.1, read on the forward strand.
TAACCCCTTTATTAAAGTAACTTATGGCAGTACTTGCCTAGCTGCTAACTGCCTTATGGGGGGGGTAAGGGCTGATCAGCAGGGGGGGTAAGCTAAGGTAATAGCCGACCCACGCTGTGGCCACGTTATTCCCACTCATATGCCCCCGCGTTTGATCCACTTATCACCGATGCTATTTGCTGATCCCGCCCCCCCCTTCGAGAGCAGCCGAGTGCGTCGCAGTCCGCCGGCGTGGTACATTACCGCACCCTCCATTCGCACGGGGAGGTGCACGCTGTGTACTGGTGGCTCAATCGGTACGAATGAGTACGGAAGGCTGATGAAGGCATGTTGAGTGTCCCTCGAGACTCTCTGTTTCCTTGGGCCCTCCTTTGTTTGGCGTGGTCACGCATCGTACTGGACCTCTCTCTCTCTCTCTCTCTCTCTCTCTCTCTCTCTCTCTCTCTCTCTCTCTCTCTTTCTGTCACCCACTCACCCACTCGCTCTCCGACTCTCTCACTCACTCACTTTCTCTACCTGCGATAATCATCAGATGAGCACCAGACGAACACCAAGACGGAGAAAAGCAACCATATACCAAGACCACGCGCATCGACACAGCCGGCTTCCAGACATGACCCGCCTCTTGAATCTTGAGCTTTGAGTCAGGACAGGACAGTTCCGACACGATACGGGGCGGACGCGGAATTACAGATGCTGGTGGGCCATGAGACAGGTCACACGGGCCATCTCGTTGCTAATCTCCACTGAATAGCGTCCAACGATGATAAGCGACAGGCCTCATAATCTCTCCTCTCGCCCACTCAAAGACCGCTGATCACGTTGATCCGGACGACCAACCGAACGTGACAGGAACCACGTCAGGTTTCAACCGGCGCCGGACGGCGCGCTGGTGATCGCCGAGACCTTGGAAGCATACAAACATGAAAGGTTGGGACGATAATTAACGGCGTGACCCAGACCCATGATACCGACTGTCGGATAATCACATGTAGCCGCCCGCCCCTTTTCCAAACCCCGAGTAAGTCCGGGGATCCTCCCCCTCCCCTCCGAATGTGCTCCTTTCAGGCAGGGCCCCAGATGCAATGACACCGCAACGCAACGGGGGAAAAACCCTTCTCCCCACCCCTTGTCTACGCGTGCGTCTGTTTGACGATGGCGAATGAGGAAGGGCTAACCCTTGCAAGTGGACGAGGACTTGGTCAAAAGGGGCAGGACGGGCAACAAACCCCGTATTCAGGAATACAGGACTCTTGGAAGAGTTTCAACTCTCCGGAATACAAACCGTCCAGTTTACGTCGCCTGGGGTTCGTCGCGTCCGATTTGAGCGTTTGAGCTTATGGCGGCTTGCAGATGGTTTACGCCCTCGACTTTTCATTGGAACTGTGGCTCTTTAAAGTCTTTCGGGGGGGGCTTTTCAAGGCACTCTCCAGGCCCTCCACCTTGCCAGGCCCGCTCGCCAAGAGGCTGCTCCAGTATCCGTACCACTGGCATCTCGTCAGGTCTGCCGATCCTCGAACCTGGCGCAGCCGCCAATAGTGATTTGACCGCTTAGACGCGAAGGAGGAAAACTGCCCAACACCGACGGCTTTCTGCCATCCCTCTCATGCACATGCCGGGCTGCATACGGCACTTGGAAACCCCAGACTTTTCCATACTTCGTGACCCCGATTGGCAAGGTCAATGTGACCGAAAATGCCGCCGTCGAAGCGGCCTGAGTGGGAGAGTCTTCGCCCCTTGGAGGCTTCCGTCCTGCGTACGCGGACACTTTGAGCTTGAGTTACAATGCGACTGACTCTACACGGGTGACCCCTCATTTTAAGCGCGCCATTCGGATGGCGAGATTTCGCAATTCCTTCCTATTCCGGCTGGGCTGTAACTCGCTGCCCAATTGCTGGCGTGTCAACTGCTCTTCTTCGTCTCCCTGTTGGGCAACTCTCTTCCTTTCTCTCTCTCTCTCTCTCTCTCTCTCTCTCTTTCCAAGACGTCTCGACAGCACCACCATCACAGTTCTCGTCAATCCGCTGATGGAATCTGATTGAACCCTCTCGAGTCACCCCATGGTCGAGCACTCGCGGCACCACTCGTGTCGGCCCACTTAAGTACGCTAGCCGCTCCGGCATGCAAGATCGGGCTGCTGCAACGTCTTGAACCAGTCCTTCATCTCATTGATGGAGCCTCCCCTGACGTGTGCCCCAAGTATATTGCCCGCCTTGTCATCACCGGCCGGGGCTTTTCCGTCCAACTACGCCAATTTCCTCCAATGGGGGCATCGAGTGGATAGATTCCCATGGCCTTTTGAGCTTCTAGAGCATGGTAGCCTCCGTTATGGGGTCCGACTACCGAGGGCTAGGCCAGTCTAGTTGCTGTTTAACCTCGAGTTCTGCTGTGTATAAAGGTCGATAATACCCTAGATCTTTCTTACACTTAAGGCTGCTAAAAAAAAATTCTAAACTACCTAGTTATATAACCTAATTACATAATCTAGTTATATAGCTAAGTTACTAAGCTGATTAGTGTATAGATTAATAAGATAAGCTTATGTAATGTAGCTATATAACTATCTTACTATATAGTTATACTTACTTTACATTAAATAACATAGTTAGTAACTACTGCTTTTATATCTATACTTTTATAATATATATAATATAACTGACTTTTAGATAGCTTACACTACCTAGCTAGGCTAAGCTAGTTAAGCTAGTCTAGCCTAAATTATTAAAAACTAAAGAGGTTTCAAAACCTGCGTGACGCAGTGGCATACGTCTGGCAGCGTCTATGCGCTCTGCGCGCAGACAGTTAGTTTAATTCTAACTGCAGGAAGCCACTTTTGCAGAAGTCTGATTAGCTACTAGAGCCCTATAAAAGTAAAGCCTTAGGCCCTATATGCATAATAGGGCTCTAATAACAGTATACTATACCTACATATTATGTTTTCCCTTTATAATAATCCTATATTATATTAGGTAAAAATAAGCTAACCTTCTAATGTTTAATAAGATAGAGTAGTTTTCCTCCTATATAAATTATAGGAGGTTTTTCTCTCTACCTGTATAGATTAATAAGTACTATATATATAGAATAGTATAAAGGAATACCTTACTAGTTCCTACCTAGATAGTGAATAATATAAGACTCCTATTACTGTAAAAAAAAAAAGAGGTTTTAAAAGGAAGTAATTTTATGTAACTATTATAGGATGAATTCTATTTACAGCCTCTAATTAGTAAGATTAACTAATGTTATGCCTAACAGAAACTAGCTAAGGTCAGCATGTTACCCTTAGTCTAATGACTAGCAATGGCGGCACTGTTGCTACAGACTGTAGCTGAAATGGAGTCAGATTGGCTAGAGATGGAGGCAGGGTACCATCGCCCTATATGAACCGTTTCTGTCCCGCAACGGGAACAGCATCACTTGCTTTCCAGCATCGCACCGACGACTCTTGTCTCTTTCCTCCCCGTTCTCGTTCGACGTCATGCGTTTCGGCTCCATCTTCTCCCTCGCAGCTACGCTGCTGAGCGCCACCGTCGAGGCGTACGGCAACCCCGGCGCCTGCTCCAGCTCGGACCAGACTAACCCGTGCTGGAGTCACGACCCTTCTGTTGTTCGTCGTGATGACGGCACCTACTTCCGTTTCGAAACCGGCAGCAAGATTGGCATCTGGAAGGCCCCCGACTTGGTTGGTCCCTGGACCTACCAAGGCGCCGCTCTGCCCAGTGGCAGCAAGATCAACCTGAAGGGCAATGATGACCTCTGGGTATGTCTTTTTTTCCCCCCTGATTAGGTTTTGATTTCTGTCAACAGAGACATGGAATAAATCGAGCAAGCTCACTGTCCCTGCGGTAGCCTTTTATCAGCGAGTGGGGTGTCGAGACCAGACGCGCTTGAGACATATCGCCATCGGTTCCTTACGTGTTACATGCTTACTTTGATGCGTTCTTTCAGGCCCCCGACGTGAACAAGGTCGGCAACCAGTACATTCTCTACTACTCTGTTTCGTCCTTCGGTGTTCAGAACTCCGCCATCGGCTATGCTACCTCGCCCACCATGGAATTCGGCTCCTGGACCGACCAGGGCGCGACCGGTGTCGCTTCCAAGGCCGGCAGCCGATACAACGCCATCGACGCTCAGCTCGTCAAGTCCGGGAGCACCTACTACCTCAACTTCGGCTCCTTCTGGGAGAACATCTTCCAGGTCCCCCTGAACGCGGCCGCCACCAAGGCCAACGGTAACCCGTACAACATCATCTTCAACGGCACGGCCCCGCAGCCCGTTGAGGGTGCCTTCATCTACGAGCGAAGCGGCACCTTCTGGGCCTTCTTTAGCTCCGGCTCCTGCTGTGGCCTCGACCGCAACCGCCCTACTCCCGGAAACGAGTACAAGATCTTTGTCTGCCGCGCGTCCTCGGTCAACGGCCCATACACGGACAAGAGCGGCAAGAGCTGCACCAACGGCGGCGGCACTCTTCTCCTCGCCAGCCACAACAAGATCTACGCTCCCGGCGGACAGGGTGTCTTGGCCGATCCCAAGCGTGGCGCCGTTCTCTACTACCACTACAGTCAGTTCTCCTAACCCCCCCCCCCCCCCCNGATTGTAGTGAACACCGACATAGGCATCGCCGACTCCCAAACTCGGTTTGGCTGGAACGTTATCTCCTGGTCGGGTGGCTGGCCTACCGTTTAAGGTCGTGGTTGTGTAGGTGACGATGGCGAGCCATTGTGTCGTGGCGCTTTTCTTCTTGTCAATATTCAGGCCCAGTAATCAAGGGAATACATCCTTACACATGGGTCTTTTTTTATGACGTTTCCTCCTTTCCGAGGGGAACTGGCCTCGTTTGTCTGGCAGCGTTTGTCCGGCAACAGATAACTCTACTTTGATTCAATTTTGTAGGACTGAACACGGCGAACAAAAACGAACGTTTCCCGTTCTACAGTTGATCAGGAAAGCCATGTCAAGTTACCGTGTAAAGTCTCAACGGCCTTCCTACCGATCAAAAATCGATACGAGAACTGCCCGTAATATAACATGATTCTCAGAAAGCCGCAGCAGTTGTTTTCTGGTAGAACAATAATTTATTAACGATTTATACAGTTTCCCGTCCTCACAACGATTCTGGCAGAAACGGCCACCCGCTAAAGCGTACGATCGGCCAAAGGACGTAGTCTGATGTGCCACCCCGTTGTTCCATCAAAAAAACAAAGCGAATGTCAAACACAGAAGTGCCCGGTCTCGCCGAGGTTACAAGCCCCTCCCATCAAGTAATGGTAAACTCGTTGCAGACACCCGCAGGCGAGTATGGGCAAAGGGATCCAAGACCAATGATGCCAGCTCAGGCGGTCTTCTTGTCCTCCTCGGGACGGCGAGGACCGTCAGGGTTAGGAGGGCCACCGGCGAGAGGAGGGTAAACCGGGAAAGCCGGGGCGATGGGGAAGCCGGGAGGAGGGGGGTAAGGAGGCAACAGAGGGGTCGGAGAGAGAGGACGTCTATCGTCGTTTTCGTTTTCATTTTCGTCGTCGCCCCCGCGACGAGCGCCTTCGCGGATGCACTCGCCATTGCGGTCACCGTCGCGGTCACCTTTACGGTCGTCTTCACGGTCACCTTCGCGGTCACCTTCACGGTCACCATCGCGATCGGCGCGGATGACCTTGAGGTCTCTGTCGCGGTCACCCCCGTTGCGATCGCCGTCCCGGCCGCGGGTGACGCAGCATCGGTCTCCGTTTCTGTCGCGGCCGCGGTCTTCCTCAGCGCAGTTCTGGTCGCGGTCACGGTCGCCCTTCTTGTCACCGTCACCTTTCTTGTCGCCGTCACCCTTCTTGTCGCCCTTCTTGTCGCCCTTCTTGTCGTCGTCATCTTTCTTGTCACCCTTCTTGTCGCCCTTCTTGTCGTCGTCATCTTTCTTGTCGCCCTTCTTGTCGCCCTTCTTGTCGTCGTTATCTTTCTTGTCGCCCTTCTTGTCATCGTCACCCTTCTTGTCATCGGCTGCCTTGGGCACTGAAGGGGGAGCGGCGGGGGCGGCGGGGGCAGTAGCCGGGAGAGCTGGGGTCGCTTGTCTGGCCACCAACGTAGGTTGACTCAAAGCCCTTTGAGAATTATTGAATTAGCAACACGCTACGAGTTGAAGATGAAACTCAAACTACATGCCTTTGCTCACGAGTGTCCATGCCAGAAGGAGCGCCGTTGGCACCCATGGTGGCAGCCACCATGACGATGAGAGACTTGGAGAAACGCATCTTGGACAACTGAAGACTTGATGGCTGTGCACAGTCGTCGCCAATTGCTCTGTTGGATATATATGAGAGTCTTGAAGGCGCTTGTGTGAAGCTGATGCTAATAAAGGAAGGAAATTTGATGCCTGGTGAGTGTGGTGAGAAGTAAATCCCAAAGAATCTGACAGACGGCCGAGGGTGTGGTTATTTAAATATCCTTATGGATGTCGGCTTGAACCACAAATACTGAGTCTCATGCCATGATATATGTCTCTTGCCGTCTATCTCATCGATGCAATAGTACCATTCTACGGGCAGCGAGTCCATCTCCGTCACTTCGTTCCCAACGACGATGACAAGCATCCACGGTCGATGTTGCCAAAACTCTATCATGCTGTTTACATCCGACGAAGTCTAAATCCCTTGAGACTCCGGGTAGTCGGCCAGACTCAGGTCTTTGCGTCCCTGTGGCCTGGACCAGCGGTTGGCACTGTAGCTCACCCAAGGTGAAGCCGCCGACTCAAGGGCCTCGCGACCCTCCCAGAATGTCGGAGCCCCTTTTCAGTTTCTAAAACCCTTAAACAGCTCCAGGAACGATTGTATTGGGGCGATCACGATGCGTGACGTATTTTCGTGACTTTCCTAAGGGGTTGTGAATATCGTACGACCGGGGTACATGTCTGCTGGTGCTATCCAATTGCGAACACCATTACCGCTTTCAGGTTCGTCGTAATGCATCATTCGATGATATGCCATAATAATCGTTTATGCTCCTTGAGAGCTATGACCACCTCCATGAGTTGGTGTTGTATTAGGGTTCTCCAGCGGCTCTCGTCATGTTCATGGCTGCGGCAACCAGCGTCATCGTTTCCTAAACTTGTACGCAGAATTCATACCTGCTGGGTTGAGCTAAGTAGCAAACGTCTTGTGCCGGGAATGTGAATTTCTTTGAACGAGATGCTGATTGCTAAATGATGTGGCAACCAAACGTCCCAAGTTAGCATTTGTCAGCGATGAACTTTACGAGATGCCCCTCTGGTTCCTTTCAGGTTACCGAACACCACCACCACCACCACGAGTGACAAGCTACAGCTTGCTCAGGTCGCCCAATAGTGACGAACTCCGGTAGTGACTTCAGTGGAACACCGCATATTCCCTGTTTGGAGCAAGTGACATGTTTTGTTCTAATCTGCGAATGAGTTGGGTTATGCAAACCTACAAGCACTGCGTATCCTGATTCCTGTGAGGATAAGCAGCTGGATATCTTCCTTCATGCAAACCCGCATATCAGGCATGCACGCACGCATCGACAAGAAACTTGTTGCTCTGGGAATCACTTCATCGACGTCTGCTAGCACAGTACGGTCGCTATTCGTTATGTGTCTGTCTTGATCAGGTCGCAAGCCCAGAAATTAGAATAGAATCAGTTGAAACTTGATCATTCGTTCCAAGGGGCAGAATGCCTTGCTGGCCAAAGCTACACGCAGTGGTTAGTACTTGCGATGGGTGGTGAGGCTACGCAAGGCATGAAATACAAGGACGACGTTTCAATGCTCGCCTACACAATGCAGAGCTTTATTTGCCTTGTCAGACAGGTTGAACGATTCGAAGAGGGGCGACTAATCAAATGAACCATCGGTGTTTGAACTTCTCAAGTAACACAAACGCGCCAAACTTGCGGCTGAATTGACTGCTCCACGCCGGTTGAACAAGCCAAGATGGTGGGAGCGACTGAACAGCCATGCGGGCCAATATTAGCCAAACAAAAACAGGCCTACCATCTTTGGGTCTCCGGAAAGCTTTGCTGATATGCGAGAATGGATAATGCCTCCAAGAAAACTGCGTCTAGCATCAAATGCCACGGCGCCGCCTGAGCTGCTGCTCTATGCCTTCTGATACGCATCGGGCGAAGACTATGCGGGATAACACGTATTCTACCACCAAATAGAGGATAGTAGTCTATGCCTACCGTACGTTCAGCTTGAAAAACGAAAATGTGAGACGCTGTGAACGACGTAATATTGGGAAGAAACATCAGAGTACGCGTACACCCCAGAAATTGCCAATAATAACATATCCCTGTTTCCCAATTCATCCGAGAACTTCAAAAAGGTTTAGGTTTAATGGCTGGGAGGTTGTAATCGACTAAGAGACAGCGCACATCTTGAAAAACCTAAGCGGGATGGTATGCGACGATGAATGCTCAACGCTATGACTATTCGCCTCACCTTGGGCAACCCAGCTTCATGCAAACACCGCGTTATTTCAATCAACATAAAAGACAGTAATTCGATGCGCGCTATGACAGCATGCGTAGTTTAAGCCAACATGCACGTGTTGGCCTCATGCAGCCTCTTGCTTCCTGTGGCACCTCGACAGGCATAGCCGCGGAGGCGGTCTCACAATATCCCTTCTCCAGCTTATGCATCTTGCCGCTTATTCACGCCTACCTCTACTCTTGAAGGTGTGGGTATCGACTTACTCGGAAGCAGCATGAAAGCAAAAAAATTGTGTATCCTCTCCGCCTGAGAAACCTAGACCGCGCCATTGCCTTGCTGTCTACGTATCGTTCTGGTGCTCACGCACAAGCCCGACTTTAAGCGGGCCGTGAAGATGTCGAGCCAGTCTGGCAGTGCCGGCGACCAAGTCACAGTCACAGAAACCGTGGATAAGACGATCTTGACGAGACGCCATTGAAGGAGTTAGTCGAACCGCCGAGAGCAACGTCGGTAGAGTCGGCGAGTCTGTTGAAAGCACCGCGTGGTGTACCTGTACGGAAGATACATTGCAACCAGCAAAGCCACATGTGGTTTAACAGCATGTATGGACTATCTCTGCTTGACTACTTAAACTCCATGGAGAATATGAGTCTCGAGAGATTCCATCCTCTATGCCAATATATAAACATGTGAGTCACGGATGGAGACGGGCTGTCAATGTGCCTCTACATGTGTGCCGCAGTGTCCAAGCAATCTGAGCGACACTACGGTCATCTCATGCTGAGCGGGACATACCAATAAGCTCTAACGTTTCTACTTTCACGGAAGCTGAGTAAAGCCTTCGACATGACCATTCTTGTCGCACATTATACGGAAGCGTCTCTTGCACAGGGGTTTGAGCCGACATGGAAGCAAGTGCACGTGGAAGAGAAGGGGGCATGCAAAATAACCTCGGATTTCTCCAACTATTTGAATACATACAAATGATGGATACTCTACGCCAGGGCCGTACTGCCCAACAAGCCTCATGGGTCATTGTCTTTCCAGTATGCTATGGTTCCTCGTTAAAAAAAGCTTTTTGTCAATTTGTTGAAGTTGATTTCCTAAACAACCCCCTTGATATCAATCCATGCGGGGGGGGCCTGGATATCCATTGGTTTCTTGACCATCTAGCCGCTTAGTGATGTTGCGTGCTAGATGAATAAGCTGTCTGAGCTGAAAATCGGAGTCGTTGGTGCTGTTGTTAAGCTGGGCGCCAACGAGCCCGATGGTTTTGCACATGCTTATCAAGGTCTCGCGCGCTAGCTTGGAAGCAGTTTCAGGGGACTGCTGGCGGTATTGTTGGGCTCGCCGGTCCTCGTTCGGGGAGAAGGATTCGGGTTCGCGGAGAACTGTTAGAATGGAAGGAATGCCGGTGATTGTTGGGCTTCCGGGGTCTCTTTGGGCTCGGGCCGGGGTGGTAGGGCTCTCCGACATTGTGCTGTCTAAATAGGAACAGCGGGGAGAGGTTTTCCGGGTTAAGACAAGATTCACTTGTCGATTGACTTGGCGACGGCCGGTTAGTGGAGCTGTAGCAGCCATGATATGATGATTGATGTGAATTCAGTCCTTACACTTGTAGCTTGACTTGATGTAAGTGGTCTTGGAGACGGCGGCGGGCCGAGAATGACTTTATATCGACGTTGGAGGAGTAAACAGGACAAGGAAGATCGACATTTGTTACATTCCTGGGACTGGGAATGAAAGAGATAAAAAAGATGTGGTGGGGTTCTTGATCACAAGATCACGCCCTCCGTTCAGACTTTCGCTTCTGCCTCCTCATCAAACATCATCTGATGTTGGATAACGTTGTATCTCAGTGCAGCCGCCACGGCGATGGCCACACCGCCGTCGATTAAGGTTTCGGGGCAATCATGACGCCCCTTATGCCCGTGATTGGAAACAGTGAAAAGCAAGACGAAAGTATGCCGCGTGACATGATTCGTGTGGATGGCACAAGCCCCCCCCCCCGATCCAAGATGCTGCTGTATGCTTACCTGTAGATAGGATTATCAAGTAATATTACCCTCGTGGCTCGCACACTTCACTCGGTGTATTTTTGTTCATCAGTAGAAGCCTAACGATCGGGAATGACAAAAGACCCCTATCCTCGTCCGACCGTGGGCCCAGCAGTGGCACAGCGAGGGCGCATAGTCTTGGCCCGCCGGTCTGGCCGTTTCCTGACGACAGGCCAACCCTCCCGAACGAGGGGAGAAACGCGGGGAAAGGTGACTTTCTGCTCCACCGCGGTCGGACTGTGGAGAGACGACGGGCGTGTCCAGTCCCGCGGCATGCCATGCGGGCGTCGAGACCTGCCGGCGTCAGGCGGAGTCAGAGAACGGCGCTCGGCCCCCAGATCTTGTCATCTTGACTGGCGACCCCCGACCCCCCATCTTTTGACGCAGGCATCAATGCAAGGGGGTGGTGTCGTACGTAAGCAGCTTTGTGTATCATGATGGTTCCGAACAAGCTCAAGCGGGAGGCCGGCCAGGTGGAAGAACCCCCCTCCCGATGATGGTTGAAACGACCATGCTTTCCGTCGACTGCACCGTCACTGGTCGGGTTGGGGCGAGCGTTCAAGAACTCGAGATGGCAGTCTTGGCAGATTGGGGACCCCTAGATGCAATCATTCACACGTTGGCGCGGGGTCCGAGGCACGTTTCTTAATCTTGTCTGACCATGGCGAACAGTAAATTAGTAATTAACACACACCCATCCTCGAATCGAGTTGTGTACCAGGAATCCCCGTCGCCATTAGCGAGATGATTAATGGAACCGTAACTTGTAAGGAATCGGGTGTTGAGTGGCCCTGTAAGACAAACCAGAGACGGAAGACGTTGGGGATGGAGGATGAAGAATGAGAACGAGGGACACTCTCATGCCCCTGTGCGGCGAAATAGGACTAGAAGCGTTCCAGCCCCGACTACGGCAGCCTACAGGGACAACTCCGCCAAATCATGTTTTTTCTGGGGCAAAACACTCTAATCCGTTGATACAACCACACCACTATGCAAAGGAAGGCACTTGTAAGAACATGATATGCAGTATGTGATTAATAGCAGGCTGCAGAAATTAACTGCAATTAACTGCAATTAACTGCAGTAATTGACTGCAATAATTATCTGCAGCAATTAAACGCCTGCCAGCATTGCCAGCGCCTACCTACTGCAGTTAATTACTGCAGTTAATTACTGCAGTTGATTACTGCTGTTAACTGTTGCATCAGAAGCATGTAGGCGCTAGCAATGCTGGCAGGCGTAGGCAGTGCTGCAATCAACTGAAGTCAATTGCAGAATTGCTACGTACGTACATATAAAGGAGCTTATGTACTAATACAGAGTCTGACTCTGCATTCAGGAGGGTGTACGGATACTAGTTGTTTTTTTATTCATTTGGCGGAGTCGACCCTACCGGCTGCCGTACCCGATCATGCAATTAACCACTCTGGTGTAATTACCCCAATGCTTAACCCCTATCACCCATACATATCCCTTCAAATTTGTCCGTACAAGTGCAAGCTTTACATACATACATAGGTACATACATAACATACACACCTACATGGGCGTTGAGCAACATGTTACATTTCACGAGCGGTGCCAAGTTTTCACCAAATGCCAAGCCTTGCTGGCGTCAATTCTTCATCTCCTCCTGAATCTCATCCTCGTCCCCCCCCCNCCTCTCTCTGGTCACTCAACCAACTCAGGCGGAACTCGCTTTCGTTGTTTCTTCATCATCCATCGGCCCTTTCATCTCAGCGACATCTCTATCTCCGATCTCGTCGTTCCATCTCTATCTATCATCGTCCGTCATTCCAACCCGACTCCCTGCAGTCATCTCATCTCGGAGGTCACACCCTCCTCCCCTCCAGCCACAGAATGACGGACGACCACGGATCCCGCACATCACCGGCGGCCGGCAACGGTGGCACGGAGCATAGCCACGCCCACGAATCGTCCCCGCTTCTCCCGACGACCGCGTTCCGGGTCGCCCACGAATCCATCTCGCGCCGCATCGCTCACGAGGGCGAAAGCGGCAGAAGCGGCTTCCACATCGGGCACTTCCTGGTCGTGCTATGGCGCAGCTCATGCACCGCCTCCATGGTGGTCAACGTGCTCTGGCCCGTTGTTCCGGTGGCCATTGTGCTCCAGTTCCTCCCCGGCTTGCATCTTTGGAAGTTCGCGGCCGCGTACGTGGCCGTTGTGCCCTCGGCCAACCTCCTGGGCTTCGCCGGGCAGGAGTTCGCCCGGAAGATGCCAAAGGTCGCTGGCATCCTGATCGAGACGACCTTTGGCTCCATTGTGGAGATCATCCTCTTCATCATACTCGTTGCGAAGCACGATGCGTCATCTGCCGTGGACAATGGCGACGAGGGCAACCTGGTCCCCATCATCCAAGCCGCCATCCTCGGGAGCATATTGACGAACCTGCTGCTCTGTCTCGGCCTCTGCTTCTTTTTCGGTGGCATCCGCCACGCTAGCCAGAAGTTCCACGCCATCGTTTCCGAGGTCGGCACCGGGCTTCTTTTGGTCGCCGCCTTTGGACTTCTCATCCCCAGTGCCTTCTACTCCTCTCTCAAGTCCGAGGCCGTGCCGGCGATCCCTGGCTTGCGGGCGACGCACGAGAAGCTCACAGAGGGTGCCCTCCACGCCCACGTGCTGAGCATCAGCCGCGCAACCTCGATCGCTCTCATCGTTGCCTTTCTGCTGTACATCTGGTACCAGGCCAGCAGCCAGCACAGCATCTTTGACGAGGTCATCGAGTTGGACGAGCACCGCGACGCGGACCGCGAAGCCGACATGGAGAAGCCCAAGTTCACCCTGACCGAGACTGCAGTTGCCCTCGTCATATCCTTGGCGGCTGTGACGCTTCTTCTCGTCTTCCTCGTCCAGGGAATCGAACATGTCGTGCACAGTGGCGTTCCGGACCAGTTCTTGGGCCTGATTCTTCTCCCTCTCGTGGAAAAGGCCGCAGAGCATCTGACAGCCATCGACGAGGCTTGGGGTAAGTTGCATATTCCAGTTGATAATTTCCCATTTTCCCGACTTCGGTAGGTACTTTGCCGCAAACTTGCTGACATACACACACGCACTTTCTGTACAGACGGTGTCATCAATGTCGCGCTTTACCATTGCCTTGCTCCTTCGATCCAGACAGCGCTGTTCAACGGCCCGCTCGTCGTCCTTGTCGGCTGGGCCCTTGGGAAGCCGATGGACCTGAATTTCGAAATCTTCATGATTGCACTGCTGGTTCTCTCCATCCTTGTTGTCGGGAACTTCCTGCGAGATGGAGAGTCAAACTGGCTCGAGGGGGCTTTGCTCGTGGTGAGTTGGTTCTGCCACCAACGGCCGAGAAAGCTGTGAGAGTTGCCCATTTACTAACCGATCCCCCAAGGTTGTATATGCAATCATCGCCATTGCTTGCTGGTACTATCCCAATCCTGATGTTGCCACCTCCAACGGCCTCGAGGCTGCGGAGGTAGTCAACATTACGATGAGTATTGACACTTTACAACAACTGCAGCGCATCCTCAGCGCAAACCTAGTCCGCTAGTTGGATAGAAGCTGTTAGAGTAGCGTGTCTTCCTGGTATTCATCTACACAGACAAAGGATGGGAAGATGGACAAAGGATACATGATGCCATTCCAGCGTGATCCAGAAGCCAGCAGCAGAATGGTGAACTACCTACCTAGGTAAGACAAGACAAAGACCCAGAAGTGCTCCCCTGTAGTTCCGATTACATAAGTCACCTGCGCCACACCTCTCGGCTAGAACAGGTCCCCCTTTTTTCTTTATCCCCCCCTTGGCCCCGGTTGGGTAGATTAAGAATTTGATTGATTCCCCTTTCACTTTCACAAGTCATGAGTGCGTGAGTGACTCGGCTCGACTGACTGCAGGTCAATTTACGGATACAAACACACGTTGTCGGTCAAGGTTTGGACGAGCGAGCGGGCAAGCCAGACTTTGGAGGGGCTGGCCACACGCTGGAATATCGTACCACCGCCACGTTTCGCGCTCAAGGTCACGGTCAATCAAGGTTTCGGCCACGGCCACGGCCACGGCCTCAGTCACGGTCGGTTGACCCGGACGGACCGGATCGGATCGGATCAGCTCAGCTCAGCAACCCACGGACGAGTGAAGCTACAGAATTCTCGTCCCAACTTCCACAGACAATGTGAACTCAGCCACTCTTCAAGCCATTGTCTCTCTGCCTCTCTCTCTTCTCTCTCTCTCTCTCTCTCTCTTTCTCTCTCTTTCTCTCTCTCTCTCTCTCTCTTTCTCTCTCTCTCTCTCTCTCTGTCTTCTTCGTCTCCTTCGTCTTCCACCCGCGTCGTATTAGATACACACACCCCTCCCTACCCAAGGATCGATCGATACGACGTCTTCCGCGACGACCAGCAGTCATGGATAGCCGGACGGCCTCGTCAATCGGTCGAGGAAGCGGTACCAAGCCGCCTCACCACAAGCACGTTGGATCATCCTCCTCCCTTGGCTCGCTATACGAAGTCCTTGCCGACCTCGACGACACCCAGCTGCAGTATCTCATCCAGGAGATGAACCATACCGGCCATCGCAACGTTCCCGTGTCCCAGGCAGTGTCGGCGTTGGAGGCGCAAGCCCCCACCAGCTCCTTGGTCTTCGCGGGCCCAGTTCCGCCGGCCTCTGTGCAATCTATGCAAGCACCGCAGCGCCGGCTCTCCAAGTCGCAGCAAGGAAAACTCCGCCTGCAGACTGCTTTTCGGAGAGTGCCCTCCCTGAGACTACAGGAGAGAGCAAACGATGGTTCAGGAGGAGGCCAGGCAGACCCGGATCCGGGCGCGGACGCGGACGTCGAGGGCAGGCCCAGAAACGACCAAGGTTTCCGTTCTCATCCTCCTCCTTCTCCTCCTTTGGAGCCGCACAGCGACTCGGGTGGGAAGCCTGGCGGCCGGGGCCCGATCTATCACGACAACAACACCGAAGAATCTCCAAGAAGCAACCTGGGCCAACGGCGGCCGCTAGACAAGGCCATCGACGCAGGTGGTGTGCGGCCACCCAGCGGGAGGACCAGGAGGGAAAGCCCCGCATACAGACGCATCTCTCGACCAGACTTCAATCTTCCAGCAGGTGTCACCGTCGTGGACCTGCTACAACTCCTTGAAGTCGAGTACCAATCGTCCGACTCACCACCCTCATCCCCCCCCAGCTCCTCCTCTTCCCCGTCGTCGTGCGCACTCCACTTCCCGAAGCGCCGGCTGCCCGCCGCAGATCCCAGACACCCGAACCAGACGCCCAACTGGCCCGAGTCGCGGCCCCTGCGGAGGCACACTTCGCGCCTAGATATGGCACTCGACGTGGAGCGGGGAGCTTCCTGCGCGATGGAGATCGGGATGGGCATGCTGGAGCCGCGACAGCTGAGGTCGGTTTCGCTCGGGGCACCAGGCAGACTCGATTCGGCGGCCGGCATGTCGCTGGATCCGTTTGAGCGTAACTACAAGGGCGAATCGCCATCGCTCGCGCCGCCCGTCGTGTATGAGGGAATCTTTGACGTTCTCGAGAATCGATGAGTTGCTTTCGAAATCTTACTTTTTTTTGGGGGGGGGTTGTTTTCTCTCTTTCTTTTTCGGCCACTGTCTTTTGTTTTCCATCATTCTTCCTAATGCATGTAGCCGTTGCGAGACATAGCGGACATTTGTAGACATAGATTTCGGTTGCACCAGAAGGCGAGTCTGTAGTAATTATTAGTGCGAACCTCCTTCGTATCCTCTTTCCTTGGGAAACATCCGGCAAGTTAGCATCTCCCAACCTCAAGAATAGAAAACGGCGTCGGCGTCGGCGCCTTTGGTCTCAGCGTCTTTTGGTCGTCGTAGTTTGTGTCTTGTTTGTCATGGAGTATACAGACAGCCCGATGCAGACCGAACGTCTGTGTGTGTGTGTGTGTGAGAGAGAGAGAGAGAGAGAGCGTCGGAAGGAGCTGTCAACAGCTCAACCGTATCACTGAACGCGTCATCTGAGGGGAACTGGGTGAATTGGCAGACATCCGGTTATCCGACTTTGGGAAGAATCTGGGGTCATGCTCATCTCGGCATTGGCATTCCGGGTTGGTTCAACGCGGGGTCAATGGACTGGACAAGCTCGTTGTCGGCGCGGGGAGTTGGGCGGCTTATCATGGGAGACTTTTATCCGTCTTGGCCATCGTGATATCCCATCAATCACCATAACAGAAACGGACGATTTAGCTTTGGGTTCCACCTTTGTACATATCTTGGCTTTCGACACACCGACAACGAGTCTCCAGGTCCCTGACCCCAGATCAATGTTCAAGGAAGTTGGATTGAGCTTGGTTGAACACTAAAGGTCTTGAGCTTGAGGTCTTGGGCTCGGATCGCCGACTATAAAGACGCTTGCGCTCCAAACGTCCGGGTTGATGTTCTGAGACCATCAGCTTCTTTCCCCTCGGGATCCATACCAAGCAATCGCATCATGAGATTCTCGGCCTTGTTAGCCAGCCTCGTCGCTGCCACTGGGGCGGCGGCGGCGGCCGTCGACGCGTTTTCTCACGTTCCGCGCAACGTGCAGGAATTCCGAGAGAAGCACCCCGTCGCGAAACGGGCGCCCAATTGCCGCAGAACCTTCACGCCCCGGGCTTCTCGTCACGATACCGACGACGTCTCCGCCGAGTTCTTGGACGCCGTCAAGAAGGCCAACAATGGCGGCACCGTCTACCTGCCCGAGGGACAGACCTTTGTCATCGGCAAGGCCCTCGATCTCACGTTTCTGAACGACATTCACGTGCGTCTCGAAGGAACCATCAGGTTCACCAACGATGTCCCATACTGGCAGAAGAACGCCTTCTACCACCCGTTCCAGCGCTCTCTCATGTTCTGGAAATGGGGCGGAAAGGACATCAATATCTTTGGCGAGGGCACGCTGGACGGGCAGGGACAGCGATGGTGGAATGAGTTTTCCGGCGCAGAGTGAGTTTACAATGCGGCCGCACTCAAGCATTTCGGCGGGAGCTGTTGGTCTCGGTTCCATCGCCGGACGTAATGCTGACCTGTTGTGGACAAGAATCCTGGACCCGGACAACGCATATCTTCGACCGATCCTGTTCTACGCTGAACATGCCGAGAACTTGCACGTTGAGGGCATTCTGATGAAGGACTCGCCGGTTTGGCACAACTTCATCGTTGAGTGTAGGTTGACCGCCTTGGGGATCCCCGCAGGTTGCGCAATATTGCTCACACATTCGCCCCCTCTTCCAGCCAAGCACATCACTTACCGGGACGTCATCGTCGAGGCCAAGTCGAACAACGCCACGGTCGAGCCCAAGAACGGAGACTTCTTCAACTCGCTCAACGTTGAGCACGTCAAGATCGAGCGCGTCTGGGTCGACTCGGACGACGACTGCTTCTCGCCAAAGTCCAACAACACCGACCTGCACGTTGATACCATGTACTGCAACAACTCCCATGGACAGTCGCTCGGCTCCCTCGGCCAATACGAGGGAGAGTACGTCTTCGTTAAGGACGTCGTGATTGAGAACATCTGGATGCTTAACGGCAACAACGGGGCCCGCATCAAGGTGTGGGCCGGCGAGCATGTGGCGACGGGCTTCGTGGACAACATCACCTTTCGCAACTTCTACTCGGCCAACGACGACTGGCCCATCTTCCTCGACTCGTGCTACTTCAACATTGACGAAGAGACCTGCAACAAGTTCCCCTCCAAGATGAAGGTCAGCAACGTTCTGTTTGAGAACTTCCAGGGCTACTCGAGCGGGAGGCGCGGTCGCGCCGTTGCGCGCGTGAGCTGTTCGACGAACGCGGACGGTCTGTGCAGCAACATCCGGTTCAAGGACTTCAACGTGACAAGCCCGTGCGGTGGGAAGCCAGTCGTGATATGTGACGGCTTGGACGCGGACTTGGGAGTGCCCTGCGTGCCGTTCAACAGCGCGGAAGCGCAGGAAGCACTTGCCGATCGTTGCACGGGCTCCAAGGCCTTCATCGAGGCCCCCTGGCCGGTTAGAGACTATGGTGCTAGAAACTAAGCAACATAGATTCTTGACTTTGTCCAATAAGGGACAAGTAGATATCGCCATATCTCTTTCTCTAACTTGGCCCCTTTCCAAGCAGAAATCACGGAACCCAAGCTTCAGCGTTCTCTAGAGATATCCGATGCAGAAACTGTTCTCGCGATTCTGACGATTCGGGGCCGCATTCGGATAATAGTGATCCGGGACTAGCGAATTGTTGTTTTGCTCCCACGCTGAGCTTTGAACATTCTCAAGCCAATTTAGAGAGACGTGAAACCCAAAAGGTTGGTGCAAGGCGACTAGACTCTCAGGTCAAGATCTCACATTCACACTTGATGTCTGGTTTTCTTTTATGCAGTCGCGACTGGAACCAGTAACTAGTCAGAAGACTGTGAATATGCTGCCTTGTGTTATTAACCCCTTCATAATGCCACCGTCTCCATCTGGTCTTTCCCCCCCCCCCCCCCCCCCCNTCACGCCAGTTCGAGCCTCAGGGCATCATACTGCACGTAGAGAGCATCTGGCAACAGCGCCGTCTCCACACTGCTGGCGTTGAAGGGCAGGCTCAAGGTGAGTTCATTCTGGCCTTCCTTTAGCATGGAGGACGAGAAGACGAATTTGTTCTCAATATTTTGGCATGCGACGGCGCTCCTCACACCGCAAGACCCGCTTCGCCAGTACGGGATCCTCCAGGTCGACTCGTAGAGCCCGTTGAAGTTGACGGTCCAGGGCAGGTTGCTGTACGGATGATCCGTGATGGTCCACTTGGAGTTGCCGTTGGCGGTCTTGGTCCCGGCAATCTGGACTGTGAACGTGGCCGTCTTGCTCTGGCCCAGCTGGTCCTTGTCGAGGTCGAAGACGATGGTCCAGTTGTTCACGTTCGCGTAGTGGTTCTCCCGCCGCAGATGGTTTCCCTTGGCGGGGATAAACGACCAGTGGATGTAGTTGAGGTCTTGCGCCTCTTGGCTGCTGCCCACGTCGAACCGCACGCCGTCGGGGAAGTCCTGCTGGAAGTCATACTTCCCCCAGTAGACGCGGTACTGCTCCGGCTGCAAGGGCTTCGAGACGTCGGGCGCGTACCCGTGTCGATACTCGCCGGCGGACTTGTCGGGGACGCCGATGCGCCAGATCTCCTGCCCTGCGCGTTCCTCGTCCCACTTGAAGGCCCACGGGGCCCGGCTGCCCGCAGTCTGGGATATCTCGACGTCGTCTTGGATGAACCACCCAAACACCCCGTCGGCGTAGACGGTGACTCTGTACTTCCCCTCCACGACGCGGGGGATCTTGAACTTTCCACACCCGCCGATCTCCGCCCAGTACTGAAGAGATGCGGTGTCGAAGACGTTGAGCTGGAAGTCTTGCCTGTTCTCGGACAAGACGATGATGGGCCGCTTGGCGCCTTTCGGGAGCTCGACGCTGCCCTCGAACGAGGTGCGGCGCGTGGACGGGACGTAGCTTGGGACGTGGCGGGCGATGCTGTCGTAGAAGTCGGCGTTCCACTCCGGGTCGGCGTGTCGCGCAGCGTCGGCCCTCAGCTCGGCGACAGACGCGCCAGGCGCGCCCTTGTTGAAGTAGTAGTACTGCGGTCCAAAGGTGCGATCGAAGCCGTGGGTGATGTTGGGCATCGGCGCGCCGTGATGGCCAGAGACCATGTAGTTGTAGACGATACCGTCGACGACCAGGTCCGAGTGGAGCGGGCCGCCGTAATACGTCTCCCGTGTGTTGTGGACGAGCCAGGCGCCAAAGGTGCTGCCGTCGGTGCTAGTCGAGCCGTCGCTGAACTGGCCATGCACGTCGTGGTTGCGCCAGGGCTCGGACAGGGAGTATTTCGTAAAGTAGTCCGAGTACTGCTGGGCGTAAGGGTCGTTGGTGCTGCCGCCGACGTACGAGGTGGCGTCCTGCACCGTCGGGGCCTGGGCGAAGGTGTCGGCGAGGGGCAGAGGGCCGAAGTTGTCGTCGCTCGTCGAGAAGTGCGTCCAGAGCGGCGTGTTGGGCCTGAACAGCGTCCGCAGCTCGCCCAGGCTGCGGAGGAGGGGCAGGGTGGCGTTGAAGTAGGTGAGGCGGGAGAAGGCGTGCAGTCCCGTCTCCTCGCCGCGGAGGAAGAAGTACTGCGAGAGCGTCTGGTTCGTCTGCGCGAACCTGTCCGACATGATGAGGCCGGCGTAGGGGGTGCCGGACGAATCGGTGCCGTTGACGAGCCGCAGCTCGGCCGTTCCGCCGCCGGGCGTCCAAAACCCCGAGGGGGTACATGAGCAGTCGAGATAGGGTCCCTTGCCCCTATTGCCGTTCAAGGGCCCAAGGAGGTCCTGGCCGTCGAGGGCGACGTCGACAATGTGGCCGCTTGACTTGGCCAAAACAACGGAGAGGCGGTCGTTCGCCAGCGTGAAATGGGTTCCGTTCTCCGCAGTCGTCAGGCGAGCTGATACCGCACGACAGAACAGCGTTGCCGCGAGAGTCAAGCTCACGCTGCCGATGGCTTTCATTGTGCCGATGTGTTAATTATAAAGGTATGCAGCGAAGACGGAAATGGCGGGACAGTCTCCCAGAGAACCTGGAGCTGACAAGAATGGAGACCGCTTTCCAACCGGCATTTATCTTCCTCTTGCGGACAGCAGAAGAGATCTTCTGTTATTCCCTATATGGGGTAGGGTCAGTAACAAGTTACAACTGCCTACCCACCTTTGGCAACTCAATATCAATAATAGCCGCGAGGAGACAACCCTACCTACACTACCTACCTAGGTACTGTAGGTATGTACCTAGCTACGGAGCGGGCCGCCTAGTGTACACGCTACACCGCAAGCCGCTGCCCACCGCAACGGTTGCACGCCGCCCGTCACCAACTGTCCCGCAAAAGCGACATGGAAAAATCTCGGGGTAGGCGGAGCACCGAGCGCCAAGCCAGATCCGCATGGCCCTAAAAGGAGGGCACCAATCCCGCCCGCCGTGGCAGAACATTGTCTGGTTCGCACGCATTTGCACCGACAGCTACCCTACCTAGTGTACATAACTCTGGGGGGGGGGGCTAGAGAGCGAGCCCTTTCTTTGCTCTATTTCAGAGAGTCTACCCCGACTTCTGTTTTCCTACGTCATGCACTCTCGCTGGCAACTTTGGCGTCCCGGTTTCCAACTAGTGTGGTAGGTACGGATACAATGGTGGTAGAAGCTATCGGCTGGACTACGAGAGCGGCGGGTAGGTGGGTGGGTAATTAGGCTCTCGCCGCTCGCAAAGTACCTAATGCAGCGATTTCCAGGCTCCAGGCCCTAGGCTCTAGGCTACAAGCCACAAGCCGCAAGCCACACGGGCCGACGAATAACCAACCTTGGGCGCCCAAGAAAGAGAAAGAGGTAAGTAACAGAGGGCCTGTGGCGGAGCCTTCGCACAGTTGACACGGTTATCCAGCTCACAAATTACAACGGGCGCAAACAAGCATCTCAATACCTACCACGCAAGCGCTCGCCGCACCTGAGCAGCTCGCATCCATCCTAGCCCCCTGTGGATAGCACCCACCACTCCCGTTGGAACCCGCCATGAAAAGGTGGTGGTGGACCTCCAGAGTGGTCTTGAAGTGCCCCATGCCGAGTCCCATGGTGCGCCATCATGGACGCTGGCCACACCCAGCCCGTCGACGTCTCCTCAACCTGCTGACCCAATCCTTCGGAGCTCATCCCGTCCGGCAAATCAAGTCAACCTTGACAGCGGAGACTGCGCGACAGTCGTCGTGCTGCAACAAGAAGCAACCCGACCAGGCCGTTCCTCCCGGTGTATCATCCCGCGAATTCTGGACTTCGAGGACAACCTGGCGTCGCTCAAGCGTCAATACATTACGGTGCCTTGTGGGTTGCACCCTTGGCGACTTTTCGGCAATGTGGTACCTCCAAGCTTTCCATCCTCAGATGGGAGTAGAGAGTGTAATGGCCATCTCTAGTGAGTTTCTTGCCCCTTTTCTTCTTCTTTTTCTTCTTCTTCTTCTTCTTCTTCTTCTTCTTCTTCTTCTTCTTCTTCTTCTTCTTCTTCTTCTTCTTTTTCCCCCCTCCCTTGTCTTTCTTCTCTTTGTCTCTTCTCCCCCGCTCCGCTTGACGAGTAATAACCATCTGTTACACTCTTCCCCTCCCATGCAGCGCATCTTGACTGACTGGCTTGTGTATCAGTGGCCAGCGGGCTTTCTACGTCCCTTTTATTGGAGACTATCCTCCTCAGGCTGGGTCGTGATCGTCTGCCCTGGCTGGTCGCCGCCAAGACTGCGGCGGGGATGAGCACGATATCGATGATCACGATGGAGGCGGCCGAGAACACTGTAGACTATCACATGACGGGGGGGAATATCCAGCTCGATGACCCTGCCTTCTGGCTGGCTGCGCTGTTGTCCATGGCCGCTGGCTATCTTGCGCCTCTTCCTTACAATTATCACAGGCTCAGGAAGTTCGGCAAGGCATGTCATTAGCACGGGTCACATAGAAGCTGATCCTAACATCTTGTTTGTTCTAGAGATAGATCAGTCCTACCGTAAGTAGTCCGTCTCGTCATCAAGCTTCGAACTCGATCCTTGGACCTGTCAATCTCGGCATGTCAACTGACCAGATCGATTCCATCTCCATCTCACTCGTTACTTTTTTTCCGACAAGGTTACCGACAATATCTGGCGTTTCAATCGTTGGCAACGTCAAAGGTGCTTCCGTCAACTACACGGCCGAGTCAGACACCAGAAATGATTCGCTTGCAGGACCGGTGCCTATGCCCGCGGAGGCATCACGCCAAATCAACCTGTTCCTGATAACGTTTGCGGATGGGGTCATTGACTTCTCCAACATCGCTGTGTTTGGAGAAGTGAATGATGTTGGATACAACTGAGTCCAACATGCGAAGTGTTCGGTCTGTAATTAGGGATTGGGCTCGTAGTGTGTGCTTGACGAAAATCGTGAAAGGAGCATTGCTCGATGCCAACCAGCACCAACCAGCAACATCAGCCAAATCACCTGGAGTGGCCATGAATCAGATTGAGAAGAACTCAGAAACAGTATCAGAAGATAACACGCCTATGAACACAACACGAGCGAGCACAGCTCTTATTGGTCTTTTACCCTTACGAAAAAAGGAACCTTGGATACCTAGCCTGGTACCGCTTCCAAGACGGCCGTCCAGAAAGATTGTTACGTCTATTTCAACCGCCGACGATCGGTGACCTTGCAGACTGCATTTGTCATAGTCAGGACATCGTGGGTGGGTTGGTTCCTGGAAGCGGCGCAATACAAGGTCCCGAGATATATGGAACGGCACGCCCGAAAGGCCGGGGAGCCTGTCACCCATCCTTGAGTCAAAACTTAAGGTTCCCCTTGCCGGGACGTTTATAGAGCTATTAGCAGTTCTCACAATTATCACGTCACTGAATGTTGAACTTCATTTCACTGACAAGTGGCGTCCATAAAACCTGGAGACAGGAGCCACGACTGATGCCCTAGAGAACGTCGAGCTCTGGTTTGCAGGTCTTCTCACAACTCTTCAAGCCTCTCTCTCTCTCTCTAGAGACGCTCGCTAGAGACTCGATTGAAAGCTTAGTCGCCGAGAACGAAAGTCGACTTACTCGAGCCACCAATGTAAACCACACGGTCCACACACACCTTTCGTATGACAGTATGACTCGACTTTACTCAGCAATGCCTGGGATGCCATGCACCCCATAATAGGCCCCATGGATTTCGGTTACGCTCAAGATCCCCTAGACAGGAAGTTTGGGAACGATACGACCAAAGCCTCGAGGTCGCCTAAGTCCTTTAAAGCTTGGTAAGGGTCACAGAGGGTGGACCCCGCGGGATAAAGAACAAGGAGATTTATCAGATTATCAAGATAATCTTCCAGACCGGGGGGGGGGGGGGGGGGGGGNACGCTCCCGTCTCCCTCACATCCCTCCTCCTCTTTTACGTACAAACTATCTCTGACGCGGAGCGACTGGCAGTTTTCTTCCTTGGCGATGAAGCCAAACCCAAAGAGAAAAGGCATATCGTACAGAAAACCGGTACGTTGAGAATGCAAACCTGACACGGACCGAGACTGACACTGCCAGGTTTCTTCACTCTGGTAACCACCACATTCCCGGGGAGTTGGGAAAAGCGGCTGACAATGGTGACTACCAGATAGACATATTGCTGTCCGAGTTACTTCTTCAACTCAACTTTCTAGGTGAGTACAGGCTCGGCATCTTTCCCTGGTCCACTTGAGCTTTGACTGATTTGTCTGCGTTGCAACAGACCGCGAAGCCTTTGCCAACGCCTATGTGAGTTTGAGCGGAGATCCTGATGATCCTGTTCGGCTTGTACCAAGGCTCTCTCGTCCGCAGGTTGTTGGGCTTGACGAGGTTCTCCATATGACGAGCCACGGCCCACGACTACAACACTGTTCTTTCGGTCACCACTGCAGGGTAGGCAGACCCAGGTGCCGATCGACGATGGCGACGCCTGGCTTCTTTCTCGGGCTCACCGAAGCCAGCACATATGCCGGGACGATCTACATCATTGGCTCCTGGTATAAGACAAGAGAGATTGCAAAGAGAACGGCAATCTTCACTGCATCAGGCCACGTGGGCACCATGTTTGCGGGCGTAATGATGGCGGCGGTCTACAAGGGCATGGGTGGGCTTGGGGGTCTCGGTGGCTGGCAATGGATTATGGGTGTTCCTCGCCGGTCGGTCTCACCGGAGTCCCTCCACCATCCCGTTTTCTCTGAAGGCTGGCTTTGCTAATACCAACATGTCTTTAGACGGAACCATCACGTTGACGGCTGCGTTTTTTCTGACTTGTTCTACTTCCTAGACATCCCTGAAGGCACAAAAGCCCCTTACTTGAGCGATTCGGAGAAGAAGCTGGCAGTCAGCCGCCTCCCACTCTCTAAGGAAGGGGGGCACATCATCAGCCCACTCTTGTTGATGAAGCGGCTGCTGTTGTCTCGTACATTGCAAGTTGTGTTTTCACGTTATTCAACGAACCATACCACTGGCTCTACTTGAGCTGGATCCAGCTGTATTGGTCTCCGGTCTGCGCCACTCTGGAAGCATGGGCCGTCCAGAACAATTTCCTCATCTGGCTGAAGTATCAGTCGAGCCACTTCACGCAGAGTCAGATCAACACGTACCCTCTCGGAGTTCAGGCCGTTGGCATCAGGTCAACCCCCTCATCTTCGGCTGGGCGAGTATCATTCTGCAGAGGGCTGGCGACGACGCAGTGCGAAGCTTCACTGTGCATTGCATGAACATCGGCTCTATGACCCTCTACACTTTGTGGGGGAATCGTCTTCTACTTGCCCGACGAAGCCCTGTAATGGAGAAAGGGGTGCATAGTCATGACTGTCTGCTGCTTCGTCATACTCGGATACATGTGGACAGTATGGAAGGTAAGGCCCGCAGCGGTTAATTACTCCCAGAAACCGAGCAGCACACAGCTGACTTGTTTGTAGCTTGATCAGCAAAAGGCTTAGAGACTTTGTGCAGCCTTTGATGCCAGACGCGAAGGCCGGGGCTGCGATGACAGGCAGTCGCGACGGGCGAAAGAACGTGGCCTCAGAGCAAGTTGATGTAATCTAGGAAGAGATGCTCGTGCTCGCAAGTCATCAGCAGCAAGGAGGAAGCCACACCAATAAATAGGTCATCTCAAGCATGCAGTCTTCTGGGGAGCCGGGGACGCCCCCTCATGTCCGTTTGCAGCAATGGCAATTTTTGGTTATCCAAGATGGGACATGTTGGCTTGTTTACGGTTCAGTTCAATCCTGGCACTCTGTCCCCGAGCAGTGGTGGCAGGATTTAACCTTAAACCCAACCAACAAAGCTCCCGTTGTTCCACGGTTGGTCCCAAAGAGGGTAGAGCATGCCGGCGCAGAGAGGCCGAGGGCGTTGGACCAGAAGGAGTAAAAGAAATAAAAATTTGGTACTCCGTACGGTGGCGATTGTGGATGACCGAGGTTCCCGAGCTCGGAATTCAAGAAAGACAAATAGATTATAGGTCACGTGAAAGGTAGACAGAGCCGTGGACGGAAATAGGAGAGGACTCTCCTGGTCTTGCAGGGATTAAGAAGACAGGGTTATGACGGATAATTGGCCGTTGCTGGACTTGGCCGAGATGGGCAAAGGCAGAAACCCAATCACAGCCGAGTCCTCCGTGGCAGAGTGGAGGGGTTCTAACCGCCATCGACGTGATTGGGGGAAATGTCTGGGCTTATGACCGGGGAGTGGGTTCAGTCTGGAGACCTGCCTCGTTTAGAGAGGAGAGAAACGGAGGGAAGACGCGTCCAGACCGCCATGCCCTACCTATAGTGACCACGCTTGACCCAGGCAGAGAGAGAAGGAGAGTGAGGAAGAGAGAGGGAGAGGGAAAGAGAGAGAGAGAAAAGGGGGAGGTTAGGCCAGGGGAGAAAGAGATGAGAGCGAGTGAGCAAGAGTGTGTGTGTGAGTGTGTGGAAGAGAGGGAGGGAGAGAGAGAGAGAGAGAGAGAGAGAGAGAGAGAGAGAGAGAGAGAGAGAGAGAGAGAGAGAGAGGTCCTGCTAGCTACTCTGGATTCGCTCCCCCCCCCTCTTTTTCGCGTGCCCTCCAGCCCCTTTCTCTCCGTCTCACACAATCACACACACACACAACACACACACACACACACACACACACACACACACATACACACACACACCAAATACTGTGGACTGGCTGACATAGCAGAGGGGTGTACGGATACTATGTAGAGCAACACGGGCTGAGGAGTTTACTTGCATTCCCGCTCAGTGCGTGCATGTGTGTTGGCTCGCCCCCCCTTGCTCTCATGGGTTTCCCGAACCCACACCACCGCTCCAGTCCAGTCAGGTTCCCTTTTCCCCCTTCGCGCGCGGACAAATGGCTCAAGACAAGAGAAGGTGAGCGAGGCGTGGCGCGGCCAGGCGACCCAGACGAAGAGAGGAGCCCGAGTGGGCGCTTATGCTTACCCAGCCAAAACTAGCTTGATTACCTCCCGGGCGTGCATGCAATCCATTCCTGCTGCGTTGCTTTTCGCCTTTTACCTAGAAGAGGTTGGAGGCTGGAGCCGCCTCCTCCACGTGTCAAAAGTTCATCCCGTCTCGTCTCCGCCCCCTTGGGTTTCCCCTTACTCGCCCGCTCGCGCACCCTGCGGAAGTCTGCAGTGCAGAGTGTGCCGACGTGGACTGTTGGAACTGGGAAAAAAGTGAGACACGATGCGGATGCCCGCCAACGAAAATACTCTCGTCGCCGCCGCCGCCGCCGCCGTCACCGTTGCGGCCGACAACCGGCCGGCTGCCGCCACCTCTGCCGCTGCCGCTGCC
>NWBT01000043.1:1720172-1781407 GCA_003386485.1 Colletotrichum lentis
GCTGCCGCTGCCGCCGCCGCCGCCGCCGACGCCGCGGACACTGCGGCCGCCGATTCCGCTCGTGTTTCTTCTTCGTCCCCTTCCGAGGCTCATCGGCCTGCCTCCATCGCTGCCGCGCGTCTCCTTCCTCCTCCTCCTGCTCCTCCGCCTCCCACGTCAGTCCCGTCCATGCCGTTGACGTTGTCTCGCTTGTCGCGCCATGACGCCGCCCTAGTTGGTGGCCGTCTCGAACCTTATTCATTTGCCGCCCAACACCCGCCGCCGCCGCCGCCAACCTACTACCGCCGGTTGGCTGCGGCTCCAGGTCCGGGTCCCGGTCCCGGTCCCGGTCCCGGTCACGGTCCCAGTCACGGTCCCGGTTACGGTCCGGGTCTCATACCAGGTCCAGCTTCGGCTTCAAAACCTTCTCCAAACCTAACGCAAGGCCCGGCACCACCTTCAGCCGCCGCTTCTTCCGCCGCCCGTCATGGCGCGTTCAGATTACCTCCGTCGCCTTCACCCACTCCGTCATATCCCAACACCTTCAGCAACCTCGTCCGCCATGAGAGGAATCACAGCGGCTCAAGCTTCGCCAGCACCGGCAACAGCTTTGCCGCATCCGCACCGCGCCCCGACACGTCTCAGCCCGCCCGCTGTTCCGTCATGGCCCTGCAAAATGTCTTGTGCGACCCGGACGACGACGTAATCATGACTTCGTCGCGCTCTAGTCACCCACCCACACCACCTAATCTTGATGCCCTCAACGCCCCCGCCACGACAGCGTCCGCTCCCATCTCTCCAGCTTCGGGGCCGCTCGAGACACCTGCCTTTGTGGCGCGTCCGAATCCTTCTCATGTGGTCATGACCACCCGGCCTCAGCTGCATACTCCTCACACCCAACACAACGAACCTGGCTGCAAAACATGTCAGATCCGCAAGATGCCTTGTGACGAAGGGCGTCCCTCATGTGAGTCTGGTCTCGCTGTCTCACAGGCGCCTACGCTCCGAGGCCATCCAATCTCCTGACCTTCAGGGTGCTGACCAACCGACCAGGCCAAAACTGCTCACGCATGGGCATTCATTGCTTGGGCTACTTCACTCCGAGTCATGCCAACGCCCAACAGGTCCCGGACCGCTCCGTACCCAGCGTGAGTGCTAACGCCAAGCGCCAGGACCAAGAAGAGTATCTGTTCTTTCTCCTCGATCACTACCGGCATACCAAGCGCCACTGTATGTGGGAGCTCATCACTCTCGATTTCAACGAGCACTTCTCTTGCAATATGCGGAAGGAGGCCTTGCAAATGATCAAACGACGACGCTTCAAGGATAAAGAGTAAGTCTCCCTGCCCACTTTCTTCTAGTAAACACGAACTGCGCTAACCATAGCTTTCTAGGAGTAGCAGGGAGGAGTCGCCAGTTGACGCTGGGAGTAGTACACAACGCCCCAAGGCTAAGAGAGGACGGCGCCCACGGTCCAATGTCCCCTCTCTCCAGCCAATGCCGCAGGAACCTAATAACGAATCTAGCATAGGATAAATATACTATTTCACTATCAGTTGACCTTTCTCATGACAGCCTGTTGTCTAGATAGCAAACTTACTGTAGCTTTTCCCAATCGAATCATCCATGTATCTTTGATGTGTACCCTCAACCACATGCCGGACAAGGATCGCATAAAAGTGAACGGTGGCTTGTGATGCAAACATTCCAAATCTTGCCTCGAGTTCTCAGAGGCTCACGGAGCAAGTATGTCCAATCAATTAGCTAGACGGCGAGTCGCCCTACCGACAGCTTGATCTCATATTAATATACGGTTAGTGTCTGCTGTCGTTGGCTTGGCCACTATTGTGGTTTCTGGAAACCGCCTATCCCTCCTCTCTGCTGCCGATTTACCTGCTGGTTTGGAATCCTTGAATTCGTGCTCATGTCAGCCAAGCCCTCTACACCTCTAGAGCCGTTCGAGAGTGTCAGGTCTCGTGGCCTGCGGGCTGGACTTCTGTACTGTATTCTGTTGAGAGTCTTTTCTTTATTTTTTGCCGGGCGCCTCTCCTTCTCGCCTTCTGTAAAGTTGGCGCTGGCGATAATATCCACCTCCAGAAGGAATAGATTGACAGCATTATCCCCTCCGCAGAAGTGACTAACCCACCCACCCCACTTACGAACCACCCCTACATCCAAACCATCCAAAAACTCCGCATTTCTCCTCCTTTATTAACATTACTACCTTTTTCAGACTATTACAACAATTACAGTTTTTTACTAAACAACACTATTTTTTTAGGATACCTTCCTTTTTAGATAATAAAGCAGTATACTAAAAATAAGCTCTAACTAGCGCTTAATAATCAGAGCATTAATAAGAAACTACACTTTTAGACTACAGATAGTAGCTAAATCTAGGTATCTTAGATATACTTATTACTGCTTAGTTAGAAAAATATATAAAAAATACCACTAGATTCCTTATTAAATTTAGAGTATTATATTAGTTTATACTTCTTAAATAGGACTAGTTAACTATAAGATATTATAGACATTATAAGGCTTAGTTTCTTAGAGTACTAACTATAGTTTGTAGTATGTAGTTTATTATTATTTATTGTTATTTATGTTCTATAATTCTTTTAAAATTAACTATAAGTGTTAAAATTAAACTTTTTAAAAATCTAGTGTAGTCTATATATAAAGAGTAGAAATATACTTTTTAAGGGGTTTTTAAACTTTAGAATTAAAGCCTTTACTAAAATTTTTTAAAACTATATATAGTTTAAGTAGTTATAGTTTGTTAATACTTTAGCCCTTATAGATATAGTAGCTAGGCGCCCTATCTGCTAGGCTGCTTATATATAGGGCATACTATACTCTTTACTTTAATATTAACTATATAGTAGTAGGTAAAGTAGAAATACAGCCTAGACTAATTATTAGTAATTATCCTAGGCTTAGGAGAGCAGCCTAGCTGCCTATATAACTACTTAAGAGTCCCTTAGCTACCCCCTTACCTATTAATAAGTAAAGGGTCTAGCAGAGCGTATACTAGGCAGCACTAGTAATACCTAATAGCCTCTAGGAAAGAGATAGATATATTAATTTAAGTAGAGAAACCTATCTATTATTAATAAGAGACCTAAGTCTATAGACTTTAGGTAATATAAAGCACACTCTACTAACGTTATTTAGGCCTAGTTCTAGCGTCTAGATAACATCCCTACTATCTAGGGTATCTATCTATCTAATAGATAGAATATAGATAAGACTAGTATTATAGAGGGTAGGGAAAGCAATAGGCTAGTGCTAGGATTTACAGTATTATAAGCTATCTAGAAAAAACAGCTTAGATCTAAGGTATAAGTGTTAATAATTAAATATATCTCTACTGCTAGAAGCTTCTTACCTCCTATAGTTATCTATAAAGGTAAGTTAGTCTAGGCCTAGTAGTTTCTATTAGATCTATCCCCTTATAATAGCTAGTAATTTACTTATTTAGATAATAGCTAAATAAATAATTAGACTACCTTTAACTAGCTAAAGAAGGTTTTTATCTTAGGGACTATTCCTACTGTAAGGGGTAGAGCTGTTATTAGTTAACAATAGGGGTGCCTTAATTAAATATATCTACACTAAAGAGGGGAGATAGGAGAATCTACACTCTAGCTGTTCTCTAGGGGATAACTAGCAGCCTACTAGGTAGGCTGTAGTTAGCAAAAGGTTATTCTATATGTAGGCTCTACCTATACTTATTATCTATAGTAAAGCCTATAATAGTATCCCCTATATTAGGCCTTAGTGCCCCCCTAGTAGCTTACTTATACTCCTTTATAGCTTTAGTGTCCCTAACTTAGTCTAGGGGTTCCTAGGTAGGTTTACTATACCTAACCTATTTAATAAGCACCTACTGCACTCTAGTATTACCTTTATACCTTCTTACAGCTAAGATCTTTTCTATAGCCTATTTAGGCTTACTCTCTATATAGGTAACTAGCAGTAGGTAGAAGTTATCTACTTACTGCTTAGGTAGAAGGTTACTAAGTGCTCTATAGAGTAAGTTAATATTAAAAACCTTATATACTCCCTTTAGTATATGTAGCTCTACTGCATTAGAGGCAGAGCATTAATAAAAAACTATAACTATAACTACAACTACATACTATAACTACAAACTACACCCTATAGTTTAGACTAAACTATAACTACAGTGGTTGTAGTTTAGACTAAACTATAACTATAGTACTTATAGTTATAGTTATAGTATAGGTGAGAGAGATGTAGTCTAAACTATAACTACACTATAGTAGTTATAGTTTACTACAGTAGTAAACTATAACTACAGTAGAAAAATAATAGTATAGTATTTCTATAGTTAATTAGTGTATTATAGTATACTAAGTACTATATTATAGTATACTAAATACTATATTAAATATAATATATACTAGACTAAGATATTTACCTAAATACTATATTATAACTTATAAGTAAGTATTACTAAGTAATAATTAATTAATTAGTAATATACAGTATATAGTATATAGTATATAGTATATACTTAGTTATAGACTATAGTTATTAGTTAGAGTTACTATTTACTAGTAAGAAAAACTATAATTACTACTTTAGTACTTAGGTAGTAGGAAATTAGGAATATAAATAATATTGTCTTTTTTTGTTTTATAAGAGGTAAGTAAGTTAATAAAGAATAATTAGGTAGTAAAAGAAATAGTAAATAGGTTTATATAAAAAGTACTAAGTACTAAGAGTAAGTAGTAAAGTACTAAGTAGTAGTATACTAGTATTAACTAGACTATTAGTCTATTATAGATAATAGGAGTAACTAGTAAGATAGTATAGTATTATTTATATATTATAATTTTAAAAGTATACTATAGGGAAGTTTAATTTACTACCTATATATAGTTCTTTATAGACATACTAATTACTTAGCTACTATAAGATATAGATAATATTAATAATATATTAAGTATCTTAGACCTACGTAATGTAGTAGCATACGTCTAGCAGCGTCTGTACGCTCTGCGTGCAGACAGTTAGTTTAATTCTAACTGCAGGAAGCCACTTTTGCAGAAGTCTAATTAGCCACTAGAGCCCTACAAAAGTAGAGCCTTAGGCCCTATATACATAATAGGGCTCTAATAATAGTATACCCTACCTATATATTATGTTTTCCCTTTATAATAATCCTATATTATGTTAGGTAAAAATAAGCTAACTTTCTAATGTTTAATAATAGGGTAGTTTTCCTCCTATATAAATTACAGGAGGTTTTTCTCTCTATATATAGATTAACTATATTATGTATATAGTATAGTGTAAAGGAATACCTTACTTATTCCTACTTAGATAGTAAATAATATAAGACTCCTCTTACTATTAAGTATCTTAAATACTAACCTAACTAACTAAAGCTTAGTTAATTTTATTCTTACTTTCTTAAGTAAGTATAATTATCTTAGATATCTAACCTTAAATTAATAAGCTAACTATATATTTACTTACTTAATATTAGTATAAAGTAAATACTTAACGTGAGAAATCTATAGTTAAGATATAAGCTATATTATATAACTAATATATATTAAGTAGTCTAAAGTAGAAAACTAGAAATATAAGTATAAATACTTAACTACTATATATTAAGCAGTAAGTACCCTAGAGTAGAAATATAAGCGTATTAGTAAGTACTAAATAGTAAATAGTAATAATAAGTAACTAATATACTTTTAAGTTTTAGTTCCTTAGAAGTTAGAGTAAATATAAAAGTATAAAGTAAATATTTTATTTCTAGTATATATATATAAATACTTTATAATGTAGTACTCCTATAAAAGTAAATAGTAAATACTTATACTTATAAAATACTTTACTTACTATATACTATATAATTAAGGTAAATAGGGGTGTATATAAGTAAAGAAGGTGTAAAAGAATAATAGTTATATTATTAGTTAACTTAGACTACTTAATTCTATATATAGTGTATATAGTATTATTAATACTGTATTATAACTATTTTTAGTATATAAGTATAGTATATTAACTTTAACTACTTAATTATATATATAGTGTATATAGTATTATTAATACTGTATTATAACTATAGTTAGTATATAACTATAGTATATTTATAGTTATAGTTATAAGTTATAGTAATAGGAGTCTTATATTATTTACTATCTAGGTAAGAACTAGTAAGGTATTCCCTTATACTATTCTATATATATAGTACTTATTAATCTATATAGGTAGGAAGAAAAACCTCCTATAATTTATATAGAAGGAAAACTACTCTATCTTATTAAACATTAGAAGGTTAGCTTATTTTTACCTAATATAATATAGGATTATTATAAAAGGAAAACATAATACGTAGGTGTAGTACACTATTATTAGAGCCCTATTATGTATGTAGGGCTTAGGGCTCTACTTTTGTAGGGCTCTAGTAGCTAATTAGACTTCTATAAAAGTAGCTTCCTACAGTTAGAACTAAACTAACTGTCTGCATATAGAGCGTATAGACGCTGCTAGACGTATGCTACTACGTTACATAGGTATAGTTATAAGTTATATAAGCGTTATCTTATAGAGATAAAGCGTAGTAGACTAAATTAAAATTTAGAGTATTAATAAAAAACTACACTTTTAAACTACAGATAGTACCTAAATCTAGGTATCTTAGATATACTTATTGCTGCTTAGTTAGAAAAATATATAAAAAATACTATTAGATTCTTTATTAAATTTAGAGTATTATAGTTATTTATACTTCCTAAATAGAACTAGTTAAGCATAAGATATTATAGAAACTATAAGGCTTAGTTTCTTAGAGTACTAACTGTAGTTTGTAGTATGTAGTTTATTATTATTTATTGTTATTTATATTTAATAATTCTTTCAAAATTAAGTTTAAGTGTTAAAATTAAACTTTTTAAACATCTAGTGTAGTCTATATATAAAGAGTAGAAATATACTTTTTAAGGGCTTTTTAAACTTTAAACTTAAAATCTTTACTAAAACTTTTTAAAACTATATATAGTTTATGTAGTTATAGTTTGTTAATACTCTAGTAGTAGTCTATTATCTCTAAGACTATATATAATTATATATACTTATAAAGTAGTATATATAAGCTATATATTAATTATAAGTAGAAAGTCTTTAAAGTTAAAAGCTATATAACTATACTTATATATTAAAAAGTATATATACTTTATATATAGGTACTTATTACTTAATCTATAGTGTATTACTATATAATGTATTACTATTACTATTAGTCTATTACAGATAGTAAATAGACCTAGAGGCTAGGACTTTTACCTCTACTTAACTAAGTATCTATACTTAGGTAGTACTTTAACTTAAATAAACTTACTACTTATATAATAAGTAGTATATATAAAGTAAAAAGTAATTAGTAAGAAGAAATCTATAAGAATATAATATAATAGTAAAAAGGTGTAGTGAAGTAGGATAGCTAGAGCAGTAAGGTAACTAGGAATAATTACTATAACCTACTAAAGCTAACATAAGATGCCTCTTAATTAGCATAAGTAAACTATCTTAATTAAAGCTATAAAGGCTCTAATTAGGACTTACTCCTATAACTAATTAAGAGAGAAACTCCTATATGTCTTATGTAACTATAATTAAAGGTAAATTAGAATAAAAGGCTCTAGGTTAATCTAAAGGATCTATATCTAAATTAAAAGAAAAGAATTAGTTATATGTTCCTTATCTTCCTAATTAGAAGTAAGCAGCTAAGGTCTAATATCTATCTCTAATTAAGACTCTTAGTTATATAATTAGGAACTAAAGAAATCTAGCACTAATAGGCACCCTATTGCAATAGTATAAGCTTTTAAAGTATAACTTATAGACTTTACTAAGTAAGTTAAGTTAGGAATTTCTAACTAACCTACTTTAAATTTTCTCTTTATATATACTTAATTACTTATAGTCTTATAGATAATTAGATAATAGATATAACCTTTATAGCTAAATATATTACTATTCTAATTAGAATTTTATTATCTTTCTAGTTATATTACTCTTTATTACATTATAAATATTAAAACCTATATTTTACTAAAGAGTATAATAATTTTAATAGAAGTAATATATTTAGTTATTTATAACCTAATTATATAAGTTAAACTAATACTAATACTAATTTCTTATTTTTATAGAATAAGACTATTAGATATATAGAGATAACTAGCTATTAATACTATATGTAGTTTTTATAGCTAGGACTAAGAGAATAAAAATAAAGATATACTAAGTAAAAATGTTATTAAAGAAGTTAAGAATTACAATATTAGTATAGTCTTTTTAGATAATTACTATTTAAAAGTAAAGAATCTTAGTATTAAAGACTAGTTTTTTTAAGGGAGGTAGCACTTTATACGCCCTCTACTGCTGTAGTTAGTGTCTTTAGGTCTTAGGAGCCTTAGCTGCTTAGCTATAAGTTTAATAGTATTAGTATCTTTAGCTTAAAATCTAAGTAAGAAAGAACTACTTTAGGGTTAAAAGGTATAAGGCCTGCTTATTAAAAACTAGCTTATATATTATTTTTACCTATTAAGGTAAAAAATGCTGCTTTAAAAGCAGGAAAGAAGTTATTCTTAGTAATATATAAAATCTGTATCTATATTATCTTCTTAATTTCCTTACTATATAAGTATTTTAATAAGCTAAAGTACCTAACATTAAGAGGCTAGAGCTTATATAATAAATAGAGAGGTATATAAAAAGTAATAATACTTTATTCCTTATAGTATTTATTAAAGTTAGTTAATTTATAGCTGTTATAACTATTAAGGATTAAGAGGTAATAAGGGCCCTTTATATAAGTCTTTATACACTAATTAAAGTGCTTTAGCTAATCTAGGCTAATATTATTTATTATCTATCTATTTATGCTTAGATAGATACACTATATAGCTAGAAATTAGCAGTTAGTATACTAAGAGGAGAGGTAATATTTACCTTTTATAATAATGTATAGAGGTAGTATCTAGCTATCTATATATACGCCCTAAATAATAGAAACCTATTTATAATTACTAGGCTGCTTTATATAAGGCTTTCCCTTATAGTTAGATATTATAATAATCTTTATATATAATAGCATTCCTATTAGGAAACTAATCTTATTAAAGTTATAAATATTATAATCTAGTATCCTATACTTTAGAATTATATTTTATATAAGTGTAAACTAGCCTTTTATAATTATAGGATCCTTAGCTAAGGCCCTCTAATAGTTAATTTAACGTTAAAATTGCATTTTTAATTTAGGGATATGTTATATAAAGTTCTCTACCTATTAGGGTCCTATATACGTCCTATTATGTAAATTTAGGAGTTAGTTAGCTATTTCTTATATATCTTCTTATTATAGAGGGAACTCTTAATTAATTAGGTTAATAACTTATTTAAGAATTACCTCCTCCTTAGGTATAGTTAACTTTATTAAATTTAGTTATCTTTTGCTTTATACGACGCGTCTAATGCGTTAGTTACGTAGCGTTATTTAAGGGACCTTAAAGGTAGAGGCAGCTGTTTATATAGATATTTTTAGGTCTTTTTTAAAAGCCTAGATAGTAAGGATAATATAACTTTTAATTAAGGTAGATTATATATTTATATATAAAGGGAAAGATATATAAAGGTAAAAGAGATAGAAAGTTAGAAAAGTAGGTAACTTACCTTAATAGGTAACTTACTATATAAGTATGTTAGGTTTTTTTAATTTTATAAGGCGTTAATAGTAGAAATAGAAATAGTAATAGAAGTCTTATATTATTTACTATCTAGGTAGAAACTAGTAAGGTATTCCCTTACACTATTCTATATATATAGTACTTATTAATCTATATAGGTAGAGAGAAAAACCTCCTGTAATTTATATAAGAGGAAAACTACTTTATCTTATTAAATATTAGAAGGTTAGCTTGTTTTTACCTAACATAATATAGAATTATTATAAAGGGAAAACATAATATATAGGTGTAGTATACTATTATTAGAGCCCTATTATGTATGTAGGGCTTAGGGCTCTACTTTTGTAGGGCTCTAGTAGCTAATTAGACTTCTGTAAAAGTAGCTTCCTACAGTTAGAATTAAACTAACTGTCTGCATGCAGAGCGTACAGACGCTGCTAGACGTATACTACTACGTCACGTAGGTGTAGAAATAGAAATAATATAGTTTTTTTTTAATTTTATAAGACGTTAATAGTAGAAATAGAAATAATATAGTTTTTTTTTAATTTTATAAGGCGTTAATAGTAGAAATAGAAATTATATAGTTTTGTTTTTAATTTTATAAGGCGTAAATAGTATAAATAGAAATAATATAGTTTGTTTTAATTTTATAAGGCGTTAATAGTAGAAATAGAAATAAAATAGGTTTTTTTAATTTATAAGGCGTTAATACTTAATAGTAGAAATAGAAATTAGTAAGAGGAGTCTTACATTATTTACTATCTAAGTAGAAATAAGTAAGCTATTCCTTTACACTATACTATATACATAATATAGTTAATCTATATAGATAGAGAGAAAAACCTACTATTCTTATTTAGTAGGAAAACTACTCTATCTTATTAAACATTAGAAGGTTAGCTTGTTTTTACTTAATATATTACAGAAGTTATTACTAATATAAAGGGAACATAATACGTAGGGAGGTGTACTGTTGTTAGAGCCCTATTATGCATATAAGGCCTAAGGCTCTACTTTTGTAGGGCTCTAGTAGCTAATTAGACTTCTGTAAAAGTAGCTTCCTACAGTTAGAATTAAACTAACTGTCTGCAGCATAAAGTGCACACAGACGCTGCTAGACGTATGCTACTGCGTTACATAGGTATAGAAATAGAAATAAAGTAGTTTTGTTTAATTTTATAAGGCGTTAATAACTTAACACTAGAAATAGAAGTAATATAGTTTTATTTTGTTTAAAAGGCAGTATATAGTGTTACTTATAAGTTATAATTTAGAAATATATTATAGGGAATCTACTACCTATATATAGTTTTTTATAGACTTACTAATTACTAATTACTTAGCTACTATAAGATAATAGATATAGATAATATTTATTAAATTAATAGGGTAATAGTAATAGGTTAATATTATGTATATTATACGTTATATATGTATCTAACTATATATATAACTATAACTATCATGTTACCCTTACGCCTAGCCTTACTACCTAACTAAGCCCTTAGTAACCCCTTTTCTAAGTGCCTAAGGCCTCTATAAAGTCTACTACCTAAGGTAAAGCCTACAGCAGTCCCTCTAATATTTACTAAGTAACTAGGCTAAATTAGGCTAATAACTCCTATCTCTATATACCCTTTCTAGCGTGTATAAAGTGCCCTCTATAGGACCCTCTAATTTAATACGCCCCCTTAGAGAAGGCCTTCTTATAGGCCTTTATAGCTTATAGCTATAAAGGGTAAAGCCTTTACTTTATAATACCCTACGTAAAAGACGTTTAAAAAGAGCTTTCTTATAACTCTATAGTGCTTATAGGGTACTAACGTATAGGAGATTATAAGTCTCCTTTACAGCCTATATATCTTCCTTTATTATCTACGCTTCTAAGTAAGCCTTATCTTTAGTAAGTTCTTACGCTTAGTTACACTTAAGAAATACTTTCTTATTAGTTATATTTATTTATTATAAAAAAGCCTTATGCTTTAATAGGTTAAGAGCCTTTATAAGTCTATCTACTATAAGCTTTATAGATAGTATATATATAATATTAATATACTGCTAAGTAACCTCCTATTATAACTAGTAGTTATAAATATCTATATAAGTAAGAGGAGTCTTATATTATTCACTATCTAAGTAGGAATAAGTAAGGTATTCCTTTACACTAATACTATATATATAATACAGTTAATCTATATATAGAGAGAAAAACCTCCTGTAATTTATATAGAAGGAAAACAGCCCTATTATTAAACATTAGAAGGTTAGCTTATTTTTACCTAACATAATATAGGATTATTATAAAAGGAAACCTAATACGTAAGGTAGGTTATACTGTTATTAGAGCCCTATTATGCATATAGGGCCTAAGGCTCTACTTTTGTAGGGCTCTAGTGGCTAATTAGACTTCTGCAAAAGTGGCTTCCTGCAGTTAGAATTAAACTAACTGTCTGCAGCATAAAGTATGCATAGACGCTGCTAGACGTATACTACTGCATTACGTAGAATAAATATCTATATAATATAACTTTATATAAAGCTTTAAGAGCTTCTTAGTTATAAGATTAATAGTCTATTAATTATTATATTATATCTATATTCTTATAGGCTAAGGCGCTTTTAATATGTATATTAAGTGCTAGCTGCGCTCTATAGGGAGCTATACTTATAAGCGTAATATTAATTAGCTAGTAAAAAGGGCTTCCTTAGCTGCTTATAAGAGCGCTAGAAGCTCTACCTTAGTAGTTAATATAGTAATAGTATCTTACTTATTAGCCTGCTAGGTAATAAGGCCTCTAAAAAGCTTTATTATAAAGGCTTAGAAGCTCTTATAGTTAAGTAAATTGTTTATAAAGCTTACGTTAGAGGTAACCTTTAAGGCGTCTTTATTACTACTAGGCTTAGCGCTAAATTAAAAGTAGAGGTAATATATATAATAAAGGTATAATAATATGTAGTTAGCAGCCTTCTAGTAGGCTTTACTTAGGTTCTAATTAAACCTTATAAGCCTACTTACTGTAAAAGCAATATTAAGGTGTATTATAATAGTAATATAAAGGATTATACTAACCTTCTGCTAGTATTTATTTATTTTATAATACGCTATGTTATTAGTATGCAGTAGAAGCTTTTCTTTTATTATAGAGGTAAATTTATATATATTATTTATAATGTTAGTATGTATAGGGAGTAGTTTTATAGCCTTCTCTATATATACTACTTATAAAAGCTAGAGTCTCCTGCTTATATAGTTATATAGGACTTTAAGGCTTAGGAACTACTAAAGCTCCTAGCCTCCTTTAAGGTAATACTTTACTTAGAGGGCTTTTAGCTTCTTAATTACTATATGCTTATAGGCCTTTAGAAACGCTAATATATAGTTATTAATATAAAAAAAGAATATAATCTAGCCTTTCTGCTAGTAGTAATCTTTACCTATAATATATTAAAATCCTTATATAATAAGTCCTGCTTTAAAGTGCTGTTACTAGAGGAGGGGTAATTAGCATAAACTATAGAGGGCTTTCTAAAGGTGTATAATAACGCCTTTCTTATAGTAACTTAGTAGTAACTCTATATACACCTCCTTATTAATATCTATATAGACAAACATATTAATAGCGTTATATTAAAGTAACTTTAAGTTAAAGTAGGCAGCTAGGGCTATTAATATTTAGAAGGATATACCTACTAATATAGCTATATATATATTATATAAATCTTTTACCTATTAGTTACTATATATAATAAGCCTTACTTTTACCTTTATAAGGTAGCTATACTTATTAAGCTTATATATATAGACTTAGATATAGTTAAGAATCTAATTACTATAAGTAGAGCCTTTAGGAACTTCCCTCTATAACCTTAACGTCTTATAGCTATAAAGATAGCTTCTTTTAGCCTCCTTAAAAGCGTCTTTAAAAGGGTAGTTTACTAGCTAACTATATAATATAGAAAGAGGAGGTAGGTATTTCTAGTAGGTGCCTATTAAAAAGGCTGCTCTGCTGCTTCTTATAGTAAGCCTATTAGCTACCTCCTGCTTCTAGCCTGCATTAGGCTATACGCTAGGTATACCTAGTTACGCTTTTAGCTTTATTATAGGTGTACCTAGTAGACCTACACTTACTAGCAAAATAAGGTAATTAGCCCTCTCCTGCAGCGTATAAGTGCTATCTAGTTATTTCTACTTAGCTTTAATATATAAGCGTTACTTCTAGTAGAAGTAACTTACTAGAAATACAGCCTTAAAAGATTATCTTAGCAGCTTATATTTAAAAGTTATATTATTAGTAGCTCCTTTAAGTATTTATAATTATTATTCTTAAGATTCTTCTTTCTACCTCCTTATATTAAGTGTATCTCTAAGGGTAGTTATAAATAAAGCCTTTAGGGGTAGCGTTATTAGTAGTATTATTAATATAAACCTTACTTTAGTATAGGGTAATAAAGAGGTTAGCCCTTTATAGCTGTAATTTAAAAGGTCTTTAGTTTTACAGCTGTAAAGGGTTAGGCTGTTAGAGCCTTCTGCCCCCTTAGCGTAGTTAGTATGTTTTTAGATCTTATTAGCTTCTTTATCTGCTGTATATATAAAGCTTCTTTCTTATGCCTCTTAGCATATAAGATACTTAATTATAGTAGCTATTTCCTATAGATTGCTTTTATATATATTATTAGTAAGCTTTATAATATTACTATTAAAGGTAACCTTTTTATTAAAAATAACGTCCTATATAGTAAAAGCTTTACTATAGGTAGGGCTTTATATCTAATATAAGTTACTTAAGCTGTAGCCTATAAGATAGCTAATTTAGGCCCTTAGGGCTAGTTATTAGTGTTAATTATAGTACAGTTAGGCGTTAGTAGTAAGTATGTATGCTTTATAACTATATATATGTAGGTAAGAAAGGTCTAGCTAAGTGTATACTATATTAGCTTTACTTTAGAAGTGTTTATACTACAGTTAGTATAGGGTTTTCTAACTGTAAGATGCTTATAGTATATAGTTATAAAGGTAGGTAGCTGCTGTATAGACCTCTAGCTAAAGGATATTTAGTAGGTATATATTAATTACTATACTATATACTTTTTGCTTAATAACTACAGTAATACGCTCTATAGCTCTATTTTACGCTTAGGTATTTAGGGTGCTTACCTTAAGGTGTATACTACACACCTCTATTATATCTATAATATCTAAGTAGTATAGGAGCTTATTATTAGTCTTAATAACCTTTACCTAATAGTTATATTACACTTTTAATAAGGTAAGGAAGTCTATAAACGTAGTAAGC
This sequence comes from Colletotrichum lentis, assembly GCA_003386485.1. Taxonomy (NCBI): domain Eukaryota; kingdom Fungi; phylum Ascomycota; class Sordariomycetes; order Glomerellales; family Glomerellaceae; genus Colletotrichum; species Colletotrichum lentis. Next base: position 1,735,192 of record NWBT01000043.1, read on the forward strand.
AGTATTTTAGTTATCCTTTAGTGTAGGTAGAAATCCTATATGTAACTACTACTACAGTTAGAAATTATTATATAAGATATATACCCTATGTAACTAACCTCTAGGTTATAGAAGTTAATTACTAAGTAGTTACTAAGCTTTATATAGATTATAGATTTATATAGGCTGCCTCTAGCTAAGCAGTAGGCTTTACCTTTTATGTAGGCATTATAGTTAATAATATAAATCTTATAATTATTAGAGCCCTTAAGATACACTCTATAAGCTGTATTAATAATCCTCTTAATTACTTTAGGGCCTAAGTGACCTAGCCTATAGTGCTAAGTAAATAGGCTGCTAAGAATTAGCTTCCTATACGTCTTTATAGTATATTTATTTTGTTAGCGTAATTAGGGCGCTTTATCTAAGCCTATAGGAGGTAAGGGTATAGTAGCAGCTAAAGTAGCCTCTACCTTAAAGGGCCTATAGTTAAGGACCTATTAGTTATAAATATTATTAAGGTAGGCTATGAAGAACCTATCTGCCTTTTGTAGGTAGTTATTTCTAGGGCTTATATCCTACTAAATGCCTTATAACTTTAGCTTCTTAAAGGACACTAGGTTAGCTGTAAGGCTAGGGTAAAGGGTAACGTTATATAGGGTAAGCCTTATAATAGTGCCTATATACCCTCTAAGCCTAATTTATATAGTGCTATATACTTTAATAGGTAGTTACTATAAGCTAGCCTATAGGAAATTACCTACTAGCGTAACCCTTATAATCTTAAACTATAAAGGCTTATTAAAAATATATACTATTAAGCTTAAATCTAATATTACTAAGTAAGCTAAGTAATAAAGGCTTTTTATAGTGTAAAAGGAGGCTAGTGTAATCTTTCCCTTATATCTACTATATAGTTAGTTATTCTTAATAGTTACTACCCTTACCTCTTATAAGCGTTTAGTAAGCTTTAGGTTACATTATATACATTCTTTAATTATAGCCTTAATTACTTTACTCTCCTACTACCCTTTAGGGTATATATAAGGAAGGGTATACTAGTAGTAGTTAATATAGTGCCCTAAGGTAAGGTAAAGCTAGCAGCTTATATGTTTTAAAAGTAGTATTTCTACTACACTTATACTTAACCTCTTATGCTTAGGTAGTACGCTTTGCTTTTATAAAGACGCTAGAGGCTTTAATAATAATAAAGATTACTTATAAAGTATGCTTAGCTTATAAGATTATATCTGCTAGCAGCCTCTATAGCTATAATTCCTATTACTATAGTTTCTATTATTTTAATTTCTATAGTTACCTTTAGGGTTCTTATAACCTATATTAGTTAGGCTAAAGGCGCTATATATAGCTTTCTGCCTAATAGGTATATTACTAAGGAGCTTTATTACCCCTTATATATTACTTATTATTATAGAGATTATAAGATTCCCTTTCTTAGCGTCCTTCTTACTTTACTATAGGTAGGTAAACACCTATTAGGTAAGGTAACTAGTTAAAAGGGCTTTTATAACGTCCTAAAACTTATGCTTTAAGTGCTATAAATTAGGGACTTTATTAGCCTTTACGTTATAAAAGGCACTTTCCTACGTAAGAAGCTTTTTCTTAAGCTTCTTTACGTTAGTAAGGTAATTCTAAGCACCTTTATAGAGAATTCTTTTGTATTTTATCTACGCCTTATTATACCTTTCCTTTAGGTGCTTAGTAATATAATTCTTAAGCTTCTTTACCTATTAGTTAAGGTGCTTATCTAGCTTATAATAGTATTCTAAGAGCTTAATGCTTATAGTATCTCTAAATTAGTCCTATAGTAGGGTGTATTTTTATATATACGTTTTATACTCCTTTAATACATTAGTATATTTACTTTACTGCTTCTTATATAATAGTAGGTTACTTAGTAAGAGCTTATAGACCTCTTTAGCCTATAAGTTTGTTACTGCTGTAGGCTTAAAGAGTAATTCCTAACTAGCAGTTAGAATTAGGGTTACTACTACCCCTTAAGCGCCTAAGGAGTTTAATCCTAGGCATAGAGCTTAGTATCTTAGATAGTTATAAGGCTAAAGGCGTATTAAGCGCTCTATAAGTGCTATAATAGTCTTACTAGGCGTATAAGAATTACTTACTAATAGGTTAATTACTTCTTATAGGTTATAGGCTTTAGCTTTTACCTAGAGCTGTTTAAACTAGATAGTCTAGTTAGAGGAGGATTTTAGAGTAATCTTTACGTTATTAGTTATTATTATATACTTTTTGCTTATAGGAATTACGTTACTAAGCTTATTACTATTAATTTCTAAGCGTATAAGACTCTTAATTATTAAATTAATAAGGTAATAGTAATAGGTTAATATTATGTATATTATACGTTATATATATATCTAACTATGTGTATAACTATAACTATTATGTTACCCTTACGCCTAGCCTTACTACCTAACTAGGCCCTTAGTAACCCCTTTTCTAGGTGCCTAAGGCCTCTATAAAGTCTACTGCCTAGGGTGAAGCCTACAGCAGTCCCTCTAATATTTACTAAGCAACTAGGCTAAATTAGGCTAATAACTCCTATCTCTATGCACCCTTTCTAGCGCGTATAAAGTGCCCTCTGTAGGACCCTCTAATTTAACAATATTAATAAGATATTAGATATCTTAAATACTAAACTAACTAACTTAAGCTTAGTTAATTTTAATCTTAGTATTTTAGGTTAGTATAGTTATCTAACTTATCTTAGATATCTAATCTTAAAGTTATAAGCTAACTATATAGTTACTAGTTAGTAGTTACTAGTTACTAACCTACTATATAGTAAATAGTAAATACTAAACGTTAAGAGTCTTAGTTAGTATCTTATATACTAATCTAACTAACTTAAGCTAAGTTAATTTATTCTTAGTATCTTAAGTTAGTATAGTTATTTGTTAATTAGTTATTTTAGATATCTAACCTTAAAATAATAAGCTAACTATATAGTTACCTACTTCCTATATATTAAGTTATAAGATACTTACTACTTAGTATTAGAAATCTAAGGATTAGATATAGCTAATTAGCTATTAGCTAAGAGTTTTTAAGTATCTTATAACTAATCTTACTAAATTAGGCTTAGTTAGTTTAGCTTATTGTATCTTAGCTAAGTATAATTATCTAAGATATCTAAGATTAGAATATAATTAAAGTCTTTAAGTATATAACTTAAATTAATATCTAAGCTTTTAGTTATAAAATAATTAACTTTAGAGATCTATAGTTAAGATATAACCTATATTATATAACTAATATACGTTAAGTACCCTAGAGTAAAAATATAAGCATAAAAAGTTACTTATATGCTTTTAGTACCTTAGGGTAGCCTTATTCTTATAATTAAGAGCTTTATAACTTAAAACTATACTTATAGACTAAAAGTATAAGTACTTTATATAGTTATAGATACTTAATCTATAGTATATTACCTCTACCTATCTAAATTAAGTAAATACTTAATTACTTATACTTAAGTAATACTTTAACTTTAATAAACTTCCTGCTTATATAATAAGTAGTACATATAAAATATATAGTAATTAGTAGAAAAGAATCTATAAAAATATAATATAAAAGTATAAGTTTTTATAGTATAACTTATAGACTTTACTAGGTAAGCCTACCTAAGAATTTCTAACTAATCTATTTTAAATTTCTACTTACATAATAAGTAGTATATATAAAATATATAGTAATTAGTAGAAACAAATCTAGAAAAATATAATATAGAAGTAAAAGTTTTTAAAGTATAACTTATAGACTTTACTAGGTAAGTCTAGATAGGACTTTCTAAGTAACCTATTTTAAATTTCTCCTTATATATAACAATAGATATAACCTTTATAGGTAAGAATACTACTATTTTAACTAGAATTTTATTATCTTTCTAGTTATATTACCCCTTATTACATAAGCCTATATTACTAAGTAAATATAGATAGAAATAAGTATATTAACCTAAGGTTTTCCTTTCTATTTCTTCTATTTCTTTCCTCTCTATTAGACTGCAGCTTCTGCCTAAGCTTGCTAGTTAAAATAGATTAGAATTCACTTTTATACTCTATGCTGCTTAACGATCTAGCTACCTAGCAGTTTATTATCTAACTTATTATTTAACATCTTTAACAGCCTATAACCTAGCTAACTCCTACCTAAATTAACCTTAGATTGCTGCAGTAAGATGCTCCTTCTGTTCCTCTTTAAGATAAAGGTCTGTAGGTGGATTTCGACCTAGCTAGTAGCTAGTAAAAGGCTTCTTAACCTTTTAAGATAGATAGCGCTACTTCTCTAGCTTTAACCTAGCTTCTAAGCTTTTAAGATACCTTAGATACTGTTATTTCTATAAGTATTATACCTTATATATAGTTATATATATATATATATATATATATATATATATATATATATATATACTAATATACTATAGCAGGAGGAGGAGAAATTTACCTGTAGTCTTTATAAGGCTTCCTAGAAGAAACTAGACTCTTTTATAGCTTATAGGCGCTAGATTAAGCGTAGAGAGGGGGACTGCAGAAATAGGGTTAAAAGGAAGAAATAGATATATATATATCTAGTCTGTCTTTACTCTTTACTATTATCTATTTGCTTTTTAGTTACTTTTATAGTAAATAACTAAATACACTCTTTTAGTACTTAAAGAATTATTAGTATTCTTTTACGTTTTATTTATATATTACACTTTTTATATTAACCTAAAGCTAATACTTATAAGTTAGTAATTACTTATAACTAGTAAGTATTAAGTAATAACTTAATAAGTATATACTTTAGTTACTTTAGCTTTTAGGTATATAGCTTAGCTTACCTTAAATATATAGCTTTAAGCTTAGCCTATCTTAAGTATATAGCTGTAATAGGCTAGTATTACCTTATAATAGGCATATAGCAACTTAATATAATTTATCTAAGCTAAGGAGAGAAAGTAGAAAGTGTAAATAACATATAGTTTGTGTAAGTATTTATCTTATACGCATTATATATACGCACCCCTCTAGCTAGTTATAAGTAATAGTAGGTTATAGCAGGCACTAGCCTAGCTACACTTATTATAGCGTAGCCTATAATATATACTCCCCTCCTACGCTATAAGGCTCTACTAGCCCTTAATAGTTATATACTATAACTTAAGAAACAGCCCACTAAGTATTTTTATAGGCTAGTAGGCTTATTATTTTTCTTCTTTTTTCCTTACTAGCCCTTTTGTTAATATTATAAGTATTTATCCTATATGTAGCTATATTTTCCTTTTGTTTTTATTAGTCTTTTACTAATTACTAGTTATCTATTATAGGAATTAAATAATTTATAATAGCTATAAGTAAATTAATCCCTATATAGGCCTATATGTATACATACAAACTACTAATTAGTTACTAACTTATAAGACAGCCCCCTATAATCCCTAACTGCTTCTTATCCCCTAAGGATAATAAAGCCCTTAACCTTATTACTCCCCTAGGCCTTAAGCCTTAGTTACCTACCCCTACTGTAAGTTACCTCTTTAGTAAGTATATTATGTAATTTAACTAACCTAGCTAGGATAATAATAATAATAATAAGGCTAATAAGGCTAACTGTAGCTCTTCTATTATAAAGAGACGTTATACTAACACCCCTACCCCTACTGCTACCCCTACTGCTACCCCTACCTACATACTAACTATCCTTTATATACACCCTTACTTCCTATATACTTACTGCCTTATATATAACCTTACTGCTATATAATACATAGAGAATATTAGCGCCTATAGGTATTATTATCTTCCCTATATATAGTCTAACTATAGCTACTAACCTATATGTTTTTTACTGCTTATATAAATCTTACACCTTACTAATATAACTTAAATCCCTAAGGCCTCTTTAGGCCTCTATAAGGTAATATCTCTTACTACCTACGCTACTACCCTAACTACCCCTAGCTCTATAGAGTATACCTCCTTCTAGCTAGCTATTAAGACCTAAGAGGTTATAACTAACTTAGAGTAGGAGACGTAGAAGAGCGCTAAGAAGAAATATAGAAAGCATACCTATAGTATATCTAATAATATACCTCCTATATCTGCTATATCTACTCCTCTCTTCCTAGCCTTTACTGCTGCTGCAGCTACTACCTAAGCTGCTGCTAATAATACATATAGTAAGGTTACTCTCTACCTAAGTAGTCTTATAGCTACCTAAAGTAAGTACCTTATTATTATAGTTAAGAAGATCTTAGTCTCTCTTAAGAGAGTAAGTACTAGTCTTATACTCTCTCCTATATAACTTTTATACTAACTCTATATTCTTAGTTTATTAACTTTATTACTACTAGCTTTAGTTATAGCCTCTCTCCTAAGCTAGAAGACTTCTAGTAGGGGAGTCTCTTATATACTCTAAGTGTGCTTATTCTATATAGCCCTACTGCTTACTCTATAGGGCTTAGTTATTCTTTATAGGCTGCAGCCTTTTAATAGAAATTTATTACTTATCTACTTATTATATATTCTTATCTTCCTTTATATATATATATTACCCCTATTATAGATATTAATAGGTTTATACTTCTTTTTAAAGGAGTCTAAAGCTATAGTGTTTTTAATTAATTTAATAGGTTCCTATATAGCTTTAGTAAAGCCCTCCTAGCGTACTAACGCCTAATGCGTTTTTACCTTTCCTCTACTGCGCTATTACATACTAATTATTTTAGTAATATATTATTCCTCCTTACTATCTTCTATTAAAAGGGGAGGTTATATATTATAGGCTTTCTAGCCTAGTAAAGGGTTACTCCTAGTGTAGTATAATAGGTCTATATAAAATTAGTTATAGATATTACTAAGTATATTAAGTTTAACTATAAGGGGGCTAATTACTTTAGTAACTTAGTAATAGTAGTATAGCTAATTAAGCTTATAATTTAGTTATAAAGAGTAGTAGTTATGTATTAATAACTATATATTATTACCTACTTTAAACCTTTTAGCTGCATTTTACTACTTATTAGCTAATTCTTTAGTTTATTACTAGGCTGCAGCTGTTACTGCTTATACTATTAAAGTTACTTTAGTTATCTATTATATAAGTCTTTTAGTAACCTTTTTGTGTGTGTCTATTATCTTTAGCGCGCTCTCTTTAACTGCAATAGGGTCTATATAGTAACTATATTCTATAAAGAAGGGGCTTAACCTAGTTACTAACGTAGTGTAGTTATTAATTACTAGTTATATAACTAGTGTCTAATACGCCTAATTCTCTTAAAAGTAACTTATGTAGGTGTATAACGTTACTTAAATCTCTTAGTTAAAGTGCTTAGTAGCCCTATTACTCTATAGGTAGTATAATATACTTAGTCTTTACTTAATACTAGTAAGTATGTAAAACTTACGCTAGAACTTACTTATTTAGTTACTCCCTCTATTACTAATAATACTTTTTAGTATACTATAGAAGTAATAATAGTAACTTAAGAATCTTTTAGCGTATACCTCTATATCTATTATTACTATTAGCTTAAGTATTACTAACTTTCCTAGGCAGTCTATAATAACCTATATATTAGTAGTATAGTTTAGGCTAGATAGTAGGAGGTCTATAATAAAATCTATTAAGAGGTTGCTTTTTAAGCGCTTAGGTATACTTAGTAGTTATAAAAGGCCCTTCTTTATATTACGTTAGATCTTACTGCTCCTATATACATTATAGTTACAGACAAAATGCTACACTATCTGTAACTAACCTAGCTAGTAAAACCTCTATAAAAGTATCTCTAAGGTGCTATTTCTACCTAGGTGCCTAGCTATAGTTAAATTATAGCTTTATTATACTAACTAGGTGTATAGGCTATTAGAGGGGGAATTAAGGTTATTATTACTTAGCACCTATATCCTCCCCCTCTAGGTAAGTTACTTTATATTATTAAGGTAGCAGTCTGTAATCTAAATATATAACTAGAGGTCTAGCAGAAGTAAGTAGTCCTCTTACTAAATAGCTATATACACTACTTAGAAGATAGTATTACTATCCTATATTATAACCTATAAAGCTTATAATTCTTTATCCTTAAATACCTCTATATACAGCGCTAAAGGTGCCTCTATTACATAGCAGGCTATTACTAGCTACGCTTTATCTAGGATTATTTAGATAATATATCCCTACTAGTAGTTATTATCCTATATAAGGGGGGTATCCTACTTACGTTAGGAGAGTATATTAAGAACGCTTATATCCTTACTAGGCTAGTATATAATATAGAAGTTATATTTAGTAAGCATCTTAGCCTAATAGCTCTAGCGCTCTATTAACTTCTGCTTTTTTATAAAGTACTTAAGGGACTTATAGTTAACTATTACTTTAAAGGGCTTCTTTATGCTATATAGCTTTACTCTCTATACTTAGAGGTAATCTAGTATAGCTAATAGCTCCTTATTATAGATAAAGTAGTTATACTATACTAGTATAAACTTTTATAAGTAAAAAGTAATAGGTTAGTGCTTACTTTTATTATTTACTTATATTAAGGCGCTCCCTAGTGTAAACCTAAAGCAGTTAGTCTCTATAAACGTTAGGGCGTTTAGGTTAAAGTTTTATAGTAATAGAGCTGTTATAAAGTAGTTCTTTAGCTCCTTAAATGCTATAACGCACTCTATAGACTATATAAATAATATACCCTTCTTAGTAAGGTAAGTTATTAGCTTAACTACCTTAGCGTAGTTAGGTATAAATATCTAGTAATAGTTAGTAAAACTTAAGAAGCTTCTTACGCCCTTAATAGACTAAGGTGCTAACTACTTATAAATAGTATATACCTTTTCTAGGTCTGCTAAGACGCTCTTCCTAGCTTCTAGAATAAAGCTAATATACTTTACCTTCTTTACGCTAAAGTTACTTTTCCCTATATCTAGGTTAAGCCCTACTATATAGAGCTTCTTAAGGACCTAGTAGACCTTCTGTTTATAGTCCTCTTTTATCTTATTAGAATAAATAAGGATATTATTAAAGTATATAGTAATAAAGTTATTAAGAAACTCCTAAAGTAAGCTGTTTATAAAGTGCTACTAGTTTATAGGTGTGTTTATTAGCCTAAAGAGGTAAACTAACTACTTAAAAAGCCTATATTATATATAAAAAGCAGTTTTATACTTATTACTATCTGTAATTTATACCTTATAAAAGGCTGCTACTATATCTACTTTAGTATACTACTTAGCTAATCCTATATAATAGAGAGTCTTAAAGATAAGTAGTAAGGGATAATAGTCCTTCTTTATAATTATGTTTAGCGCTTAGTAATTATAGTAAAAGCGTAACCTACTGCCTAGTTTATATATAAAAAGCACTAACGCCTCTACTGTAGAGCTACTTACTTAGATAAAGCCCTTATTAAGGAGGTCCTCTAGGGTCTTCTTTAGGACTAATAATTCCTCTTTTAATATACTATAAAAGGGGCCCTATAGTAGGGTTGCTTCTAGTTCTAAGTCTATATAGTAGTTACAGCTAGGTTAGTATAGAGGCACTTTTATTAAGGTGTTAAGGTTAAATAAGTTACTATATTTATTATATACCTATTATAGTAGTGCTATAACTTTAGCAGCTTATTTTACCTTTTTATCTAACTTTAGCTATAAGGCTTTCTTTACGTTAGTAAGGCTAACTACTATAATCTAAAAGAACGCCTATAAGTCCTTACTTATCTTTCTTATAGATAGGTTACAGCAGGTAGTGTAGTCCTTATATATAGCCTTATAATAGATAGCTATAAAGGCAGGCACTCTAATTACTTATATAGCTTTAATTTTACACACTATTACAGACTCTTATTAGCTAACTAGGCGTAGCATAAGGTCTGCTTACCTATAGTATATAGTGCGCTTTATAGCGTTATAAATAGTATAGTTATATTCTATCTAAGGTTTCCTTAGGAATATATTAATATTAAAGCTGTATATAACGTATATGTATATACGCTAGTAATATCTATAGAGTTTAAGGTTAAATATAACTACTCCCTCTACTATTATACTAGCTAATTTATTAGTAAACCTTTTTAGGGGGATTTTCTATTAAGAGATATATAGAAAGCGCTAAGCGTATATAAAGTTATAGTTTACTATTACATAAGTGTTATAACTAGTATTAGTAAGGGCTTAGGTAGGGGATCCTTTATTAATATAGGTATCTAATAGTATAGCTAGTCTAATTATTCTCCTCCTACGCTAAAACTCCTCCTATTCTACATACTTCTTGCTTATTAGCTCTAAAGCCTAATTTTACTTTAAAGCTACTTTTTTTCTAACTTCTCTCTACTCTTAGCTATACTATAAGCGTTATTACTTTCTTTAAGCTTCTTAACCTTAGTAGTTACTTTAGCTATATAGGTAGGCCTACTTTTCTTCTTCTTAACGTTAGGGTAATTATAAGCTAGGTGTCTAATCTTCTAGTAGGTGTAGTACTAATATATTTTAATATATACTTTCTATACCTTAAAGCATTCTTTTTTTTTAGCTTTACTAGCTATATATACTATTATTCTTCCTATTATTTATATATTACTATTAGCGTCCTTTAGCGCTTAGGGTAGTAAGTATTAGTAAGCAGGCTGTATACTGCTAGCTAGGTTCTTAATCTTCTAGGTTACTTTACTTACTTATTATATATAGGTGTAGAAGGTAGGAGAAAGTAAGATACTTACTAGCGCGCTTTAAATATAGAGGGGAAGAGCGTTTAAGAGAAGTGTAATTTACGCTTTACTTAGCTATAGGTAGCCTCCTGCTTTAGCTAACACCTATTTAAACTTTAGGAGAAAGGTAGTAAAGGATTTATATTTCTTTATTTTAATGCTTATTAAGGAGGCAGACGTATAGGTCTTTACGTTTAGGTTACTATATATACGCTTTAGGTACTTTAGGAACTCTTTAGGGTTATAATTTACTTAAGCTTCCTTTATTTTATAGTAAGTTAATACTATTCTCTAAGGCGCTATATCTAAGTAGAAGTTAATAAAGTACTAAGCCTCTTACTTTATTATAAAGAACGCTTTATTAATATGTAACTTATTATATATTTAGTGTAACTATATAGAGAAGTCTTAGCGCTAGCTAGAGAACTTTAGGGAGTTTAATATTAGTTTCTAAATAATTTAGGGGTAGTTCTTAGCTAGCGTAGGTGTAGCTACTGCAGTAGTTACTATAGATGTAGTGTCTACTACTTCTAGAGACTCTTTATTATGTAATTTAATTATAGGGCTTACGCCTTAGGGGTTAGTGCTTCTTACTTTAAGCTCTCTTATTTCTTATATTATCTCTGCTATTACTTACTTTAAGGCTGTAATTTTAGCTTTTACCTCTACTAATAGAGAACCCTTACAGCTTATTATTATTTTATTATCTTATTACATACCTATTACATAGTATAATTAGTAGGGTATTTATTATTATTTTAAGAGCTTAGATATATAATAAGCTAGTATTACCTTATAATAGGCGTATAGTAACTTAATATAATTTATCTAAGCTAAGAAGAGAAAGTAGAAAGTGTAAATAACGTATAGTTTATATAGGTATTTATCTTATATGCGTTATATATATACGCCTCTCTAGCTAGTTATAAGCAATAGTAGGTTGTAGTAGGCACTAGCCTAGCTACACTTATTGTAGTGTAGCCTATAATAATAGCTTAGATATCTTAGATATATAGCTTAGCTTAGCTTAAGTATATAGATTAGTTTACTTAATACTTTAAGTAATAAGTATATAGCTTAGTTACCTTAGTCCTTAGATATATAGCCTAGCTTACTTTATATAGATTACTTAGATTAGTTTAAGTATATACTATATACTTATATAGCTTAATTATCTTAAGTATATAGCTTAGTTATCTTAGATATAGTTAATTAATTAAAATTTATATAGGCTAAAGTATTAATAAGTATTTTAAGTAGTAACTTATATAACTAAGTATATATAGTAATAGTATACTACTATTTAGTATTATAAAAGTTATATTATATTTACTCTCTTAAAAGTAATACTTTATTAGTAATTTAGTATTACTTTATCTCCTAATCTAGTATCTACTTATACTATCTAGACTGTCTACTATCTAGTAAACTATTATATTTTATTAAAGTAAGTTATTATTTAAAGTCTATTTTACTATATCCTACTTTAGTATATCTTACTAATAAGTAATAACTAATAACTAATTATAGTAATAAACTACTAAAACTAGTAATAGCTAATACTAAAGTCTAATAGTATATTATTAATATATTTATTATATTATTTAAAATGTTAACTTTAGAAAAACAACTAAAAGTAGCAGAAGTTAACTTCTATAACTTAGAAGCTATTATATAACGCTATAAGCTACAATACTCTACTATTAACCTATATACTAGTATAGAAAATCAAGCTAATCTAGTATATAACTATAATAACTTTATAACATAAGTTTATAATACTATTATAAAGTCACTAGAAGAAAGGTATAATAAGTAAGTAAAATATCTAAGTACTATTTTATAAGATTATACACCTAATCTTATAAATAATACTTTTAAAATTCTATATACTATAACTATAGAGCAAAGAGAGTATATAACTTTATAAATTATTAAGTTACTACTACTTAAAGTTTCTAAAGATAAAATTTTATCTAATACTACTAAAGAGTATAAATCTTTTAAGGTAAGTAAGATATTATACTATTTATTAGTATTACTAATACTATATTACTTTATTATATAGTTAAAACTTAAACCTAATCCTAATACTACTTTTTTATTTATATAGGAAGAGATTATAAAATATATAGAGGCAGCTATTATATATAGTTTCTATAGCTAGGAGGATAATAATAAGGATATACTAAGTAAAGATATTATTAAAGAAGTTAAGGATTATTATATTAGTATAGTTATTTTAGATAGTCTTTACTCTAAAGTAAAGAATCTTACTATTAAAGACTAGTTTTAATAGTTTTAGTTTATAAAACTTTATTATAGTACTATATAATTAGTAGTAGTATACTATCTTTATAAACTATACTTACTATATATTATAGTAAGTACTTAGTACTAGTAAGTACTATAAAGAGCTAGGTAAGGCTTTATCTAGGTAATTAGTAACTTAATTACTAGTTATCTAAGCTAGGGAGTAAAAGGAGAGATTACATGCTATACGCTTATATAGTGTATAAAGCTTTTTATATGTAGCTTACTTAAGTCTGTAGCAGGTAAAGCCTAGCTATAACACCTTTGTGGCGCAGCCTGTAATATATACCTCTTACCTACCTATAGGCACCTATAAGAATTATAGTAGGTCTATAGTACCCCTTACTACTAGTGCCCTATAGGCTATAGCCCTATAGGCTGTAGCCTTATACTACCTATAGCTTAGGCGCTATAAGTAAGTATTATAATAATTTTACAGGCTGTTATTTTTTTCTCTTTTTCTTTCTCTTTTTTCTTTAGCCTTTATAATTATTAAAAAGTAGGTTAGATTTACGCCTATTAGCACCCCCTTTTCCTCTATTAATATATATAGCTTATGCTAATTATTATATAGTTAAATAGATTATATAATAGCTATAAGTCTTACCCTTTTAGGTATATACGCCCTATATATATACACTTTTTAACTGTTTAGTTTTATTTTTAATATTACTAATAGCCTCCTGCTTTTAGTTCCTCTCTAGAGGCTTATATATCTTCTACCCCTATTAATAATGCTGCTGCTGCTACTGCTGCTACTACCTCTACTGCTGCTACTGCTGCTGCTACTACTACTACTACTACTACTAATACTACTGCTAAGCCCCTAGCTGTATATTATTTTATATAAGAATTATATATTTAGAGCTAACTAACGTATAGAGTTTGCTTTTTAAGTATACTTAAGATAAGGAATTAGATAATTTCTTACTTTCTAAGACCTCTATAAAGCACTATAAGTATATAAAGCATACTAGCCTTTAGGTAGTTCTTTATTTTATATATACTAACTAGCTTATAAAGCATACTAATATAGCCTTATATACTAATAAGCTTAGTGCTAGTAGTTATTATACTAACTGCATACATAGCAGCTATACTTACTCTCCTTCTATACATTTTATCTTATAAGATACTCTTCTGTAGTTAACGCTAACCTTATATTAGATTCTTATTAACTCTCTCTCTCTCTACTAGGAGATAGTTACTACTACTACTATTATTACTACAGCCTCTTTAGGCTAGCTTAAGGAGCTTATAAGTTTAGCGCTCTAATTATGCTGTTTTATTACTAATAGGTATATAGAACTAATATTACTACTTTACTGCTAAGGCTTAGAAAGACTTAGTTACCTTAGACTAAGCTTATATCTATATACAGTAAGATAAGCTTTATCTTATACGTTTATATAAGATAAAGCAGCATGCTAGTTCTGCTAGTAGCGTGTCTATTATATCTCCTACTGCTGCTACTTCTACTACTACCCCTACTACCTCTATTAAGGCTGTATTTAACCTTAGCTAGGTTACTTCTACTGCTACCCTACTTACTATTATACCTACTATTAGTATTATAGCGCCTAGTAGGGCTACTCCCTTAGGAGGCCTTTTAGCTAACTAGGTAAAGCACCTTATTATAGCTTATAAAAGTATTATTAGTATATTAGCTTCTATATATTTATATACCTTTATATGTTTATTATGCTTACTAACTGCTTATAGTTTGTTAATATAGTACGTTTAAGCTATATTACTAATACTGCTGCTACTGCTGCTGCTACTACTGCTACTGCTGCTTCCTCCTCTTCCCTTAGTAAGGGCTATAAGCACTCCCTAGAGCTCTAAGTAGGGGCTGCACTCTATACGCCCCCTAAGCTCCTTTTATGCTGCTTATTATTAGTTAAGAGAGTTAAGCTGCAGCCTAGAAATAATATTACTTCTACCTCTATACTTCTTTTACTTAATATATATATAGGTTAGGTTACTATTATATATATTAATTAGACTATATCTTACTTTATAGGTGTTAAGCGCTATAGTATTACTTATAAGATCTATAGGCTTCTAGGTAGCGTTAGTAAATCCCTCTTACTATACTAGCGCCTAGTGTAACTTACTGTATCTTTACTTTCTCTACTTAGCTGTAATAATCTCTTTAATATACTATTCTTACTTACTATCTTCTATTATTAGAGGGGGTTATATATTTATAGTTTATTACCCTAGTAAGGGGTTAGTTATAGCTCTCTGCAGGAGGTTAATATAGAAATAATTATAGATACTACCTAGTACGTTAAGTTAGATAATAAGGGGGTTAATAACTTTTATAATTATATACTTACTGTAAAGCTAATTAAGCTTATAGTTAGGCTAAGGGGAGTAGTAGTTATATAGGTTTAGCTAAACCTTATTACTAACGTTAAACCTCTTTACTACGCTGCAGCGCTTATTTATAGCGTCTTTAGTGCGCTACTAAGTTACAGCTATAGCAGCTTACACTATATGCATTATATCTATTATCCTCTATATAAGCTTTTTTACAGCCTTCTTATGTAACCCTAGTTCTAGTTCTTTATCTTTATATACTTTAACTAGCTTTATATAGTACCTATAGGTAAGGAAGAAAGGGCTAACCCCTATTACTAATACTATATAATTATTAATTATAAGTTATATAACTAGGAGCTATTACGCTTAGTCCTCCTAGAGGTAGCTAATTAAAGTATTAACAAACTATAACTACATGTAGTTGTAGTTAAACTATAACTACAGAAAGTGTAGTTATAGTTAAACTATAACTACAGAAAGTGTAGTTGTAGTTAAACTATAACTACAAATAAATTTTAATACTATAACTATAACTATAACTACAGTAGTGTAGTTATAGTTTAAACTATACTTAAACTATAACTACAGTAGGAAGAATAGAAAATATATATTTTTAAAGATATATATAGAGTATTATATAATATAAAGCTATATAAGCGTTATATAATATATTAACTATATAAATAGTAATAAAATATATATAAGTACTTAGAAATAAATATAATATAATACTAATACTCTAATAGCTTATTATTTAGTAGTAATAGTTACTACTTACTAGTACTTAGTACTTACTATAATATATAGTAAGTATTGTTTATAAAGATAGTATACTACTACTAATTATATAGTACTATAATAAAGTTTTATAAACTAAAACTATTAAAACTAGTCTTTAATAGTAAGATTCTTTACTTTAAAGTAAAGATTATCTAAAATAACTATACTAATATAATAATCCTTAACTTCTTTAATAATATTTTTACTTAGCATATCTTTATTTTTATTCTCTTAGTCCTAGCTATAAAAACTATATATAGTATTAATAGCGGTCTCTATATATCTAATAGACTAATAGCAGTATTATTCTATAAAAGTAAGAAATTAGTACTAGTATTTATTTTAATTATATAATTAGGTTATAAATAACTACATATATTACTTACTTTAAAATTATTATACTCTTTAGTAAAATATAGGTTTCTATATTTATAATGTAATAAGGAGTAATATAACTAGAAAGATAATAAAATTCTATATAAAGTAGTATTATACTTAGCTATAAAGGTTATATTTAATTATCTATAGGTATATATAAAGAGAAAATCTAAAGTAGGTTAGTTAGAAATTCCTAACTAGACTTACTTAGTAAAGTCTATAAGTTATACTTTAAAACTTTAAAACTAAAAGCTTATACTATTATATTATATTTTTATAGATTTCTTCGTACTAAATACTCTTTACTTTATATATACTACTTATTATATAAGCAGTAAGGTTATTTAAGTTAAAGTACTACCTTAGTATATATACTTTATAACTTTAATAAGTAGAGGACTAGAGGTAATACACTAATGTAACACTATAGATTAAATACCTATATATAAAGTATATATACTTTTTAATATATAAGTATAGTTTAACTTTTATAGCTTTTAACTTTAAAGACTTTTTACTTATAATTAACATATAGCTTATATATACTACTTTATAAGTATA
Source organism: Colletotrichum lentis (assembly GCA_003386485.1). Classification (NCBI taxonomy): domain Eukaryota; kingdom Fungi; phylum Ascomycota; class Sordariomycetes; order Glomerellales; family Glomerellaceae; genus Colletotrichum; species Colletotrichum lentis. The sequence goes on from NWBT01000043.1 coordinate 1,752,260, forward strand.
TATATAGTCTTAGAGATAATAGCTTACTATACTTTATCTCTATAATATAACGCTTATATAACTTATAACTATAACTATAAATATACTTTAGTTATATACTTACTTAGTAACTATAGTTATAATATAGTATTAATAAATTAATAATACTATATACACTATATATATAATTAAGCAGTCTAAGTTAATATACTATAGTTATATACTAACTATAGTTATAATACAGTATTAATAATACTATATACACTATATATATAAGTTAGCAGTCTAAGTTAACATACTATAGTTATATACTAACTATAGTTATAATACAGTATTAATAATACTATATACACTGTATATATAAGTAAGCAATCTAAGTTAATATACTATAGTTATATACTAAGAATAGTTATAACACAGTATTAATAATACTATATACACTATATATAGAATTAAGTAGTCTAAGTTAACTAATAATATAACTATTATCTTTCTATACCTTCTTTACTTATATACACCCCTATATACCTTAATTATATAGTATATAGTAGGTAAAGTATTTTATAAGTATAAGTATTTAGTTTTATAGAAGTCCTATACTATAAAGTATTTAATATTTATATATATATACTAAAAATAATATATTTACTTTATACTTTTATATCTACTCTAACTTCTAAGGTACTAAAACCTAAAAGTATATTAGTTACTTAGTACTTAGTACTTACTAATAGTCTAATACACTTATATTTCTACTCTAGGGTACTTAATAGTAATAGGAGTCTTATATTATTCACTATCTAGGTAGGAACTAGTAAGGTATTCCCTTACACTATTCTATATACATAGTGCTTATTAATCTATATAGGTAGAGAGAAAAACCTCCTGTAATTTATATAGGAGGAAAACTACTCTATCTTATTAAACATTAGAAGGTTAGCTTGTTTTTACCTAACATAATATAGGATTATTATAAAGGAAAACATAATATATAGGTATAGTGCACTATTATTAGAGCCCTATTATGTATGTAGGGCTTAGGGCTTTACTTTTGTAGGGCTCTAGTAGCTAATTAGACTTCTATAAAAGTAGCTTCCTGTAGTTAGAATTAAACTAACTGTCTGCATATAGAGCGTATAGACGCTGCTAGATGTATACTACTGCGTTACGTAGGTCTAAGGTACTTAATAATAACATATAGTAGTTAAGTATTTATACTAATATTTCTACTTTAGAGTACTTAATGTATATTAGTTATATAATATAGCTTATATCTTAACTATAGATTTCTAAGGTTAAGTATTTAGGAATTATAAAGTTATATATTAATTTAAGTAAAGTACTTTAAGACTTTAATTATATTCTAAACTTAAATACCTTAGATAATTATACTTAGCTAAAGTACTATAAGCTTTACTAACTAAGCCTAATTTAGTAAGGTTAGTTTTAAGATACTTAATAGGTCTTATTTATCTTACCTATATCTTATCCTTAGATTTCTAACGTTATGTATTTACTTTATAATAATATTAAGTAAGTAACTAACTAACTATATAGTTAGATTATTACTTTAAGGTTAGATATCTAAGATAATTATTTTAATCTAAGAAACTATAAATAAAATTAACTAAGCTTAAGTTAGTTTAGTTACTATTAAAATTATATATAGGCAGTAAATTAAAAATACCTATAATATACTTTTTAAATTATAATATATAAATAATACTATACTATCTTACTAGTTACTCCTATTATCTATAATAGTCTAGTTAATACTAGTATATTGCTACTTAGTACTCTTTATATAAACCTATTTACTATTTATTTTACTACCTAATTATTCTTTATTAACTTACTTACCTCTTATTAACAAAAAAGACTATATTATTTATATTCCTACTTAGAAGTTAGTACTACCTAAGTACTAAAGTAGTAATTATAGTTTTTCTTACTAGTAAATAGTAACTCTAACTAATAACTATAGTCTATAACTTAGTATATACTATATACTATATACTATACAGTATATAGTATATATTACTAATAATTACTTACTTATAATATAGTATTTAAGATATATATCTTAGTCTAGTATATATTATATTTAATATAGTATTTAGTATACTATAATATAGTACTTAGTATACTATAATACACTAAATAACTATAGAAATACTATACTATTATTTTTCTACTGTAGTTATAGTTTGCTACTGTAGTAAACTATAACTACTGTAGTGTAGTTATAGTTTAGACTATATCTCTCTTACCTATACTATAACTACAACTACAACTACTGTAGTTGTAGTTTAGTCTAAACTATAACTACTGTAGTTATAGTTTAGTCTAAACTATAGGGTGTAGTTTGTAATTATAGTATGTAGTTATAGTTGTAGTTATAGTTTTTTGTTAATGCTCTATAGCTAATATAGGTATGTAGTATAGCTTAAATTTCCTAGTTAAATTATTTAGTAGCTCTATTACTCTAGAGGTAGTAAGCTATACTTAATTTCTATATAACCCTTATTAGCGTATAGAAACGCTTTTAAAACTTACTTATCTAGTTACTACCCCTATTACTAATAATACTTTTAGGTATACTATAAAAGCAGAAGTAGTATTTAAGGAAGTATGTTATATAGGCCTCTACCTCTATAGTGTCTATAGCCTTAAGGGTAATTACTTTACCTAGCTAGTTAGAGATTACCTAAAGCCTAGAGGAAACATGTCTTTATAGCGCCTAAAGGCAGTAAGTCTATAATAAAGTCTATTAAAAGGTTACTCTATAGGCGCTTTAGGATTTTAAGGGGCTATAGGTACCCTCTCTTTATATATTACTAGACTTTACTTTAGCTATAGATATTATAGTTATATATAAAATAGTATACAGCCTGTATTTAGCCTAGCTAGTAGAAGCATTAAGAGATAGTTTTAAGTATACTATTATAGCCTAAGTAGCTTAATAGGGTTAAATTATAGTTTTACTATATTAACCTTATATATAACTTATTTAATAGAGAGTTTAGGTTATTATCTCTAGGGACCTAAAGATAGCTACGCTAGGTAAGACGCCTAGCTGCATCTAGTGTGTAGTTACTAATCTAGATATATACCTTAACTTTAATAAGGAGTATATACAAGCTATTTATAATAGTATTATAAATACACTAAAGGTTTATATCTATATCTTATATTATCTCCTATATCTATTATAGGGACTTATCCTCTAATATATAGGTCTTTAGTACTAGAGGTAGTTCTTATTATAAGCGTTAAGCCCCTAGCGTGTAGTTAGTATGTAACAGTAGGGCTAGTATAAAGCGTTCTAATATAACTTAGATAATATAGCTCTACTTCTATTTATTATCCTAGCTTACTAGCGTATCTTATTCCCTATGTAACAGCATATCTAGGATACTTACTTCCTTACCTAAGTAATAAATAATACAGAAGTTATACTCTACTAGTTTCTCTACCTAGCAGCTTTAGCACTCTATTAGCTTCTACTTTATTATAAACTACTTTAGTAACTTATAGTTAGTAATAATATAAAATAGCTTATTAATACTTTAGAGCTCTACTTACTAGGCCTATAAGCACTCTATTATAGCTAGGAGTTCTTTATTATAAATTAGGTAGTTATACTACACTAAGGTAAGCTTCTATAAGTAGAAAGTAACTAGGTAGAGGTTACTATTCCTATTAAGCTGTATAAAGGCGCTACTAAGTATAAAGCCTAAGTAGTCTATCTTAATAAAGGTAAGTACTATTAGGTTAAAAGTATAAAGCAGTAGTGCTATAGAAAATATATTCTTAAGCTTAGTAAAAGCTTCCTAATGTACTTTAAACTATATAAAAAGCATACCCTTTTTTATAAGTATATTAAGCAGCTTAATAATAGTTATATAGTCCTATATAAACATATAGTAATAGTTTATAAACCTTAGGAAACTATATACCCCTTTTACGCTTATAGGCGCTAGCTATTTATAAATTATATATATCTTCTTAGGGTCTATAAAGACCTCTTTCTTAGCCTTAAGAATAAAGCTAACATACTTAACTTTCTTTATAGTAAACTTACTCTTAGCTATATTAAAGCTTAGTCCTACTACATAAAAGGCTTAAAAGACATACTACACTTTATCTTTATAGTCCTTTCTTAACCTACTTAAGTATATAAGTATATTATTAATATTAGCCTATAGTAAAATTATTAAGGAAGCCTTATAGCATACTATTAATAAACTGCTGCTATAAGGCTAGTATGTTAGTAAGCCTAAAGAGGTAAATAAGCTATTTAAAAAGCCTATAGTGTATCTAGAATGTAGTTTTTAGCTTATTACCCTAAGTAATATATATCTTATAGAAGGCAGCTATAATATCTACCTTTATAAACTATCTTAATAACTCTATATATCTAAGAGTTATAAATATTAGCAGTAAGAGGTATTAGTCCTTCTTTATAATAGCATTAAGCGCTTTATAATTACAGTAGAAGTATAGTCTGCTACCTAGCTTATATATAAACAGAATAGGTATACTAGCTGTAAAGCTACTTACCTAAATAAAACCCTTATCTAGGAGGTCCTAGAGTGTGTTTTTAAGGATAAGGAGCTCCTTATATAATATTCTATATAATAGTCCCTAAGGTAATAATACTTCTTTTCTACTTATATTCTTCTCTAGCTTAACGTAGTAGTTAAAACTACTTTATTAGGGTAGTAGGTCTATAGATAAGGAGGGGTTAAAGAGGTCTTTAAATTCCTTTTTTACCTACTTAGGAAGCGTTATAACTACAGCAGTTTATTTTACTTCCTTCTCTACCTTTAGTTATAACGCCTTTTTTATATTAGCTAAGCTAACAGCTATAATTTACCTAAATATAGCTACGCTTTACTGCTTATTAGGGGCGCCTACATTAGGGGCGCCTATATTATATAGGTAATTTACTACTTAGTAGTAAGCTCTTTCTTTATATACAGCCTAGTAGTAGACTACTATAAAAGATATAGCGTTTAAGATGTATGCTTTTTATATTTATTATACTCTTTCTAACTCTTTCTATCTAACTAAGTAGAGCGTAAGGCTAGCGTAGCTATAGTAAATTATTCTTTCTACTGTATTATAAATAGCTTAGTTATCTTCTATCTAAGGCTTACCTAGGAAGATATCTACATTAAGGCTATATACTATATATATATAAATATATTTCTAGTAGCTATAAAGGTTAAGCGTTAGAATAATAACTCTATTAGTATCTATTTTTATAACTCCCTTTATAAACCCTTATAAGGGTATTTTATATTAATTAATATATAGTAAATATAATTTATATATAAAGTTATAATTAACTATAGCGTAGATATTACACCTAGTGTTAATTAAGGCTTATATAGAGGTTCTTTTATTAATGTAGGCCTCTACTAGTGTAGCTAGCCTACTTATTTTCTATTTATATTAGAAGTCCTCCTACCCTATACGTTCTTTACTTATAGGCTCTAAGGCCTAATTTTATCTTAAAGCTACTCTTTTTCTAATTTAGATATTTTCTTAGTGCTACTAAAAGCAGTTATATAGTCTATTTTATTATTAGGGTGTAATTTCTACTTAGTAACTACTTATATAGTTATAAGCTTCTTCTTCCTCTTATGCTTCTTAAGGTAATTCTATATAAGGTAGCCTACTTTATTATAGTTAAAGTATTTTTATGTTTCTTTATATAGTTTATACTTAAGTTTCTTACCTATCTTTATAGCTGCTAACCTTATAGAGCTTATTATTAGAGTGTCTCTATTAGTATATATTTTCTTTATTATAGCTAGATATATATTATATAGGTAACTTTAGAGCTCCTCTACCTTTTATATAATATAACTAATAGTTAGTACTACCTTTAGGAAGGTCTAAGGTATTATAACTATAACTAATACGCTTTTAAGGTAGAAGTTAAGTATGTTAGTTATAAGTGTAATTTACGCTTCTGCTGCTTAGGTCTCTACACTAGCTTCTACTAGTATGTATTTAAACTTTAGGTAGAAGGCTATAAAAGACTTATATTCCTTTATTTAAGTGCTTATTAGCGCTATAGCAGCTCTAGCTTATACGTTTAGGTTACTAAAGGTGTAATCTAAGTGCTTTATAAAGTATATAACGTTATAGGTGCTATTCTAGCTACCCTTCTTATAGTAGGTAGTAACTATCTATTAGGGGCTAACTTTAAGGCAGAAGTATATTATTATAGGCTTTGCTATAGATAATAAGTATAAGTAGAGCCTATATATAGAATAACCTTTTACTAACTATAGCCTACCTAGTAGGCTGCTAGTTATCCCCTAGAGAGCAGCTAGAGTGTAGATTCTTCTATCTCCCCTCTTTAGTGTAAATACATTTAATTAAGGTATCTCTATTATTAACTAATAACAGCCCTACCCCTTATATATCTACACTTAACTAAACCCTAACGTCTCTTTAGTGCCTTACTAATCTACTACACACCTATACTATAGACGCCTTAACTAACTAAGAGGTCTTAGAGTGTTATAGGCTATACTATAATAAGTGTAGCTAGGCTAGTGCTTACTATAACCTACTATTACTTATAACTAGCTAGAGGGGTATACACGCATAACGCGTATAAGATAAATACCTATGTAAACTATACGTTATTTACACTTTCTACTTTCTCTCCTTAGCTTAGATAAATTATATTAAGTTACTATACGCCTATTATAAGGTAATACTAGCCTATTATATATCTAAGCTCTTAAAATAATAATAAATACCCTACTAATTATACTATATAATAGGTATGTAATAAGATAATAAAATAATAATAAGCTATAAAGGTTCTCTATTAGTAGAGGTAAAAGCTAAAGTTACAGCCTTAAAGTAAGTAATAGCAGAGATAATATAAGAAATAAGAGAGCTTAAAGTAAGAAGTGCTAACCCCTAAGGCGTAAGCCCTATAATTAAATTATATAATAAAGAGTCCCTAGAAGTAGCAGACACTATACCTATAGTAACTACTGCAGTAGCTACACCTACGCTAGCTAAGAACTACCTTTAAATTATTTAGAAACTAATACTAAACCCCCTAAAGTTCTCTAGCTAACGCTAAGACTTCCCTATATAGTTACACTAGATACATAATAAGTTATATATTAATAAAGCGTTCTTTATAATAAAGTAAGAGGCTTAATACTTTATTAACTTCTACTTAAATATAACGCCTTAGAGAATAGTATTAACCTACTACAAAATAGGGGGAGCCTAAGTAAATTATAACCCTAAAAAGTTCCTAAAGTACCTAAAGTATATATATAGCAACCTAAATATAAAGACCTATATATCTACCTCCTTAATAAACATTAAAATAAAGAAGTATAAATCTTTTACTACCTTTCTCCTAAAGTTTAAATAGGTATTAGCTAAAGCAGAAGGCTACCTATAGCTAAGTAAAATATAAATTACACTCCTCTTAAACGCTTTTCCCCTCTATATCTAAAGCGCGCTAGTAAGTATCTTACTTTCCCCTACCTTTTACACCTATATATAATAAGTAAGTAAAGTAGCCTAAAAGGTTAAAAACCTAACTAGCAGTATATAGCCTGCTTATTAGTACCTACTACCCTAAGCACTAAAGGACGCTAATAGTAATATATAAATAATAAGAAGAATAATAGTATATACAGCTAGTAAAGCTAAAGAAAAAGAACACCCTAAGGTATAGAAAGTATATATTAAAACATATTAGTGCTACACCTACTAGAAGATTAAACACCTAGCTTATAATTACCCTAACGTTAAGAAGAAGAAAAGTAGGCCTACCTATACAGCTAAAGTAACTACTAAGGTTAAGAAGCTTAAAGAAAGTAATAACACTTATAGTATAGCTAAAAGTAGAGAGGAGTTAGAAAAAAAGTAGCTCTAAAGTAAAATTAGGCTTTAAAGCTAATAAGTAAGAAGTATATAAAATAGAAGGAGTTTTAGCGTAGGAGGAGAATAATTAGACTAGCTACACTATTAAATACCTACGTTAATAAAGGATCCCCTACCTAAGCCCTTACTAATACTAGTTATAATACTTACGTAATAGTAAACTATAACTTTATATATGTTTAGTGCTTTCTATATATCTCTCAATAGAAAATCCCCCTAAAAAGGTTTACTAATAAATTAGCTAGTATAATAGTAAAGGAAGTAGTTATATTTAACCTTAAACTCTATAGATATTACTAGTATATATATATATACGTTATATACAGCTTTAATATTAATATATTCCTAGGGAAACCTTAAATAGAATATAAACATACTGTTTATAATACTATAAAGCGCACTATATACTACAGGTAAGCAGACCTTACGCTACGCCTAGTTAGCTAATAAGAGTCTATAATAGTATATAAAATTAAAGCTATATAAGTAATTAAAGCGCCTACCTTTATAGCTATCTATTATAAGGCTACATATAAGGACTACGCTACCTACTGTAACCTATTTATAAAAAAGATAAGTAAGGACTTATAGGTATTCTCCTAGATTATAGCAGTTAGCCTTACTAACATAAAGAAAGCCTTACAGCTAAAGTTAGACAAAAAGGTAAAATAAGCTACTAAAGTTATAGCACTACTACAATAAGTATATAATAAATATAGTAACTTATTTAACCCTAACACCTTAATAAAAATACCCCTACGCTAACCTAGCTGTAACTACTATATAGACTTAGAACTAAAAGCAACCTTACTATAAAGCCCCTTTTACAGTATGTTAAGAGAGGAATTATTAGTCCTAAAGAAAACCCTAGAGGACCTCCTTAATAAAGGCTTTATCTAAGTAAGCAGCTCTACAGCAGAGGCGCTAGTGCTTTTTATATATAAACTAAACAGCAGGTTACACTTTTACTGTAATTACTAAGCGCTAAACGTAATTATAAAAAAAGACTATTATCCTCTACTACTTATCTCTAAGACTCTTTATTACATAAGATTAGCTAAGTAGTACACTAAAGTAGATATAGTAGCAGCCTTCTATAAGATATAAATTATAGATAGTAATAAGTATAAGACTGCTTTTTATATATAATATAGGCTTTTTAAGTAGTTAGTTTACCTCTTTAGGCTAATAAATATACCTACAAACTAGTAGCGCTTTATAAACAGCTTACTCTAGGAGTTTCTTAATAACTTTATTACTATATACCTTAATAATATCCTTATTTATTCTAATAAGATAAAAGAGGACTATAAACAAAAGGTCTACTAGGTCCTTAAGAAGCTCTATATAGTAAGGCTTAGCCTAGACGTAAGGAAGAGTAACTTTAGCGTAAAGAAGGTAAAGTATATTAGCTTTATCCTAAAAGCTAGAAAGGGCGTCTTAGCAGACCTAGAAAAGGTGCGCACTATTTATAAGTAGTTAACGCCTTAGTCTATTAAGGGCGTAAGAAGCTTCTTAGGTTTTACTAACTATTACTAGATATTTATATCTAACTACGCTAAGGTAGTTAAGCTAATAACTTACCTTACTAAGAAGGGTATATTATTTATATAGTCTATAGAGTGCGCTGTAGTATTTAAGGAGCTAAAAAACTACTTTATAATAGCTTTATTACTATAAAACTTTAACTTAGACGCCCTAACGTTTATAGAGACTAACTACTCTAGGTTTACACTAGGGGGTGCCTTAATATAAGTAAATAATAAAGGTAAACACTAACCTATTACTTTTTACTTATAAAAGCTTACACTAATATAGTATAACTACCCTATTTATAATAAGGAGCTATTAGCTATACTAAATTACCTCTAAGTATAGAAAGTAAAGCTATATAGCATAAAGAAGCCCTTTAAAGTAATAGTTAACTATAAGTCCCTTAAGTACTTTATAAAAAAGCAGAAGTTAATAAAGCGCTAAAGCTATTAGGCTAAGACGCTTACTAAATATAACTTCTATATTATATACTAGCCTAGTAAGGATGTAAGCGTTCTTAATACGCTCTCCTAGTGTAAGTAGGATACCTCCCTTATATAGGATAATAACTACTAGTAGGGATATATTATCTAAATAATCCTAGATAAAGCGTAGCTAGTAATAGCCTGCTGCGTAATAGAGGCACCTCTAGCGCTATATATAGAGGTATTTAAGGATAAAGAATTATAAGATTTATAAGTTATAATATAGGATAGTAATACTGTCTTCTAAGCAGTATATATAGCTATCTAGTAAGAGGACTACTTACTCCTACTAGACCTCTAGTTATATATTTAGATTACAGACTACTACCTTAATAATATAAAGTAACTTACTTAGAGGGGGAGGATATAAGTGCTAGGTAATAATAACCTTAATTCCTCCTCTAATAGCCTATACACCTAGTTAGTATAATAAAGCTATATTTTAACTATAACTAAGCACTTAAGTAGAAACAGCACCTTAGAGATACTTTTATAGAGGTTTTACTAGCTAGGTTAGTTACAAACAGTATAGTATTTTATCTATAACTATAATATATATAGGAGCAGTAAGATCTAACGTAATATAAAGAAAAGCCTTTTGTAACTACTAAGTATACCTAAGCGCTTAAAAAGTAACCTCTTAATAGATTTTATTATAGACCTCCTACTATCTAGCCTAGACTATATTACTAACATATAGGTTATTATAGACTACCTAGGAAAGTTAGTAACACTTAAGCTAATAGTAATAATAAATATAAAGGTATACACTAAAAGATTCCTAAGTTACTATTATTACTTCTATAGTATACTAAAAAGCATTATTAGTAATAGAGGGAGTAACTAGATAAGTAAGTTCTAACGTAAGTTTTATATACTTACTAGTATTAAGTAAAGACTAAGTATATTATACTACCTATAGAGTAATAAGGCTACTAAGCGCTTTAACTAAGAGATTTAAGTAATATTACACACCTATATAAGTTACCTTTAAGAGGATTAAGCATATTAGACACTAGTTACATAACTAGTAATTAATAACTACACTACGTTAGTAACTAGGTTAAGCTCCTTCTTTATAGAATATAGTTACTATATAGACCCTATTACAGTTAAAGAGAGCACACTAAAAATAACAGACATATATAAAAAGGTTACTAAAAGACTTATATAATAGATAACTAAAGTAACTTTAATAGTATAAGCAGTAATAGCTACAGCCTAGTAACAAACTAAAGAATTAGCTAATAAGTAGTAAAGTGTAGCTAAAAAGTTTAAAGTAGATAATAACATATAGTTATTAATATATAACTACTACTCTTTATAACTAAATTATAAGCTTAATTAGCTACACTACTATTACTAAGTTACTAAAGTAATTAGCCTCCTTATAATTAAACTTAATATACTTAGTAATATCTATAACTAATTTTATATAGACTTATTATACTACACTAGGAGTAACCTTTTACTAAGCTAAAAAGCCTATAACGTATAACCTCCCCCTTTAATAGAAGACAGTAAGAAGAAATAACATATTACTAAAATAATTAGTATGTAATAGCGTAGCAGAGGAAAGGTAAAAACACGCTAGGTGTTAGTACGCTAGGAGGGCTTTACTAAAGCTATATAGAAACCTATTAAATTAATTAAAAACACTATAGCTTTAGACTCCTTTAAAGAGAAGTATAAACCTATTAACATCTATAATAAGGGTAATATATATATATAAAGGAAGATAAGAATATATAATAAGTAGATAAGTAATAAATCTTTATTAAAAGGCTGCAGCCTATAAAGAATAACTAAGCCCTATAGGGTAAGCAGTAGGGCTATATAGAATAAGCATGCTTAGAGCGTATAAGAGACTCCCCTACTAAAAGTCTCTTAGCTTAGAGAAGAGGCTATAACTAAAGCTAGTAGTAATAAAGTTAACAAACTAAGAATATAAACTTAGTATAAAAGTTATATAGGAGAGAGTATAAGACTAATACTTACTCTCTTAAGAGAGACTAAGATCTCCTTAACTATAATAATAAGATGCTTACTTTAAGTAGCTATAAGACTACCTAGGTAGGAAGCAACCTTACTATATGTATTATTAGCAGCAGCCTAGGTAGCAGCTGCAGCAGCAGTAAAAGCTAGAAAGAAGGGAGTAGGCGTAGCAGACGTAGGGGGTATATTATTAGACACACTATAGGTATACTTTCTATATATCTTCTTAGCGCTCTTCTACGCCTCCTACTCTAAGTTAGTTATAACCTCTTAAGCCTTAATAGCTAGCTAGAAAGAGGTACACTCTATAGAGCTAAAGGTAGTTAGAGCAGTAGTATAGGCAGTAAGAGATATTACCTTATAGAGGCCTAAAGAGGCCTTAGGGATCTAAGTTATATTAGTAAGGCGTAAGATTTATATAAGCAGCAAAAGATATATAGGTTAGTAGCTACAGTTAGACTACATATAGAAAAGATAATAGTGCCTATAAGCGCTAATATTCTCTATATATTATATAGTAGTAGGGTTATATATAAGGCAGTAAGTATATAGAAAGTAAGGGTGTATATAAAGGATAGTTAGTATGTAGGTAGAGGTAGCAGTAAGGGTAGCAGTAAGAGTAAAGGTATTAGTATAATATCTCTTTATAACAGAAGAGCTATAGTTAGCCTTATTAGCCTTATTATTATTATTATTATCCTAGCTAGGTTAGTTAAATTATATAATATGCTTACTAAAGAGGTAACTTATAGTAGAGGTAGGTAACTAAGGCTTAAGGCCTAGGGGAGTAATAAGGTTAAAGGCCTTATTATCCTTAGGGGATAAGAAGCAGCTAGGGATTATAGGAGGCTGTCTTATAAGTTAGTAACTAATTAGCAGTTTATATACATATATATAGGCCTATATAGGGATTAATTTACTTACAGCTATTATAAATTATCTAATTCCTATAATAGATAACTAGTAATTAGTAAAAAACTAATAAAAACAAAAGGAAAACGCAGCTACATATAGGATAAATACTTATAATATTAACAAAAGGGCTAGTAAGGAAAAAGAAAGAAAAATAATAAGCCTACTAGCCTATAAGAATACTTAGTAAGCTATTTCTTAAGTTACAGCATATAACTATTAAAGGCTAGTAGAGCCCTATAGCGTAAGAGGGGAGTATATATTATAGGCTACGCTACAATAAGTATAGCTAGGCTAGTGCCTACTATAACCTACTATTACTTATAACTAGCTAGAGGGGTATACATACATAACGCGTATAAGATAAATACCTATACAAACTATACGTTATTTACACTTTCTACTTTCTCTCCTTAGCTTAGATAAATTATATTAAGTTACTATACGCCTATTATAAGGTAATACTAGCCTATTACATAGAGGCCTAGATTACTACAGTAGTAAATACTATAGTAGGTCCCCTTTAGTAGAGGATTATTAAGCTTACTAACAAACTATTAAGGTAGATTAAGACTACACCTATAATTAGGAATATAACCTTAAGCTATACTACTAGTAGGCCTCTAGTAGTCCCCTATAAGACTATCTAATATAAACCCCTACCTAACTTATTAAAGTTCTTAGGTAAGAGAAGTAAATATACTAGCTAGGCCTAATAGATAAGAGATAAAATTACTATAGACTAGTAGTTTTATTAATCTAAAGAAGAAGTTTAGTATCTAATTAACTTCTACCTAGAAACTAGTTCCTAGTAGGTAGTTACTACTTTCTATACTCTAGGAGGTAATAATAGTATATATAACCCTAAAGACTTTATAGTATATCTTAACTAAATATATAAAGACTTAAATATCTAGTCTTATACTACTGTATTACTATATACCCTCTACTAAAGAGAAAATTAGTTTCTCTCTAACTTCCTACTAAAGTAGGAGAAAGTCCTAGCTAAAGCTAATAGAGGCAGCTAGGTAGATAATATAAAGATTACCCTCCTTAAAGGAGCTCTAAAGCCTAGTCTATAGAGAAGCTTAGTAGTAGTTAACCTACTAATAGACTATAGCAGTTAGCTTATAAGAGTTTAAACTATATTAGAGAAGCTAAACTATATAAACTTCTATAGGCTAAAGTACTTAGTAACTACTTAGATTAACTATAATAGAGACATCTAGATAATAAGTATTATTAAGGCCTATAAGGTTAAGGCCCTAAAGGACTATAGCTTCTTTAGTAAAGAGGAAATATAACGTTACTACTATTACTATAAAAGAGGCTACCTAAAGTAGGATTACCTAAAGCACACTAAGGCTAAAACCCTCTAAGTATCTAAAGCTATAAAGGCTATAGTACTACCCTAACAGCTAGCGCCTACCTACTCTAATAAAGAGGTTAACTAATTAACTAAAAATACAGACTTAGAAAAAGAGTAGCTTAGGTGTAAAGTTAAGTACTTAAGCCTACTAGGGAGGAATAAGAGGGGTAGAAGGTGTTTAAAGAGAAGGGCTATATAGAGAGCTTATTAGCTTTAATTATAGTATAAATTAATAAAGAATATATTATAGAAGCCCTATTAGACACTAAGTGTAATACCTACGCTATAGTAAATTACATCTTTACTTATTCTCTCTGCTTACTACTTATAGACTACACTAGATATACACTTAGTGCTTTTACTAATAGGAGTGTAATAGTCTATACTAAAAGGGTAGCTACTCTCTAGCTAGAGGTTAGTAGTTATATATAGACTATCTATATATATATTATTAATAGTCTAAATAAGGATATATTCCTTAGGAAACTATAGATAGAGGCTAACTATATAGTATATAATATAGGGAAGTAACTAGTCTACTATAGTATAGAATAGGTAAAAGCCTACTTTACTACTTAGAAGGAGCTAGTATAACTATAAAAAATTTACTCTACTTAGTTCCTATTAGCCCTATTATTTATAGCAGTATGCTAGTAAGTTACCTAAGAGAAGCTACCCTCTAGGGGAGTAGTAATATAAGTAATATTTATTAGCTTAAAAGATATTAAGATAGTATTAAGGCTTAAAAAGCCTATAGACCTTAATAAAAGAATACTAATAGACCTTTTAGAGGAATTCTACCTATTATTTAATCTAGTAAAGGTAAATCTCTTACTACCCTTTTAACTAGGCGTTAACTATAAGATTAACCTAGAAAAGGGGCTAGACAGTAAGAAGCTAGTGCTCCCCTAGGGACCTCTATATAATATATTCTATAAAGAGCTTTTTATCCTAAAGAAGACCTTAGAGGACCTCTTAGATAAAGGCTTTATATATACTAGCAGCTTTACTGCTAGGGCGTTAGTGCTTTTTATAAAGAAGCTAAGGGGGGGACTTTACTTCTATATTAATTACTATATACTTAACCTTATTATAAAGAAAGACTGCTATATGCTACCCCTAATATTAGAGACTCTCTAAAGAGTAGCTACTGCTAAGTAGTATACTAAACTAAATGTTATTACTACATTCTATAAGATTTAAGTTATAAAGGGGTATAAAAGAAAGACAGCCTTCTATATAAGATACAGCCTATTTAAGTAGCTAGTTACCTCCTTTAGCCTTACTAAGGCGTTAGTAACCTTCTAGCAGTATATTAATACTATCCTCTAGAAATACCTTAATAACTTTATTATAGTATACCTTAATAATATACTTATCTTTATAAACAGCTCTAAGAAGGACTATATAGATAAAGTACGCTAAGTGCTATACACCCTAGGGGTAGCTAGTCTTAACCTAGACCCTAATAAGTGTAAGTTTGTAGTTACTACTATAAAATATATAGGCTTTATTATTAACATAGGGTAAGGCCTATCTTATAACCTAGATAAGGTTAAAGCTATTATTAAGTAGCTAGCGCCTACTAGCATAAAGGGGGTATAAAGCTTCTTAGAATTTATAAATTACTACTGTATTTTCCTACTAGACTATATAGCACTTATAGAGCTCTTAACAGCCTTTATAAAGAAGGGGGTAACCTTCTAGTAGTTACTAGTAGAGGATGTAGCTTTCTAATGCCTAAAGGAGCTCTTTATAAAGTAACTAATACTCTACTAGTTTAACCTAAATACCCCTACTACTATAGAAACTAACTACTCTAGCTATACCCTAAGGGAGGTAATATCTTAAGAAGATAAGAATAGAAGTACCTATATAGTAGCCTACTACTTATAAAAGCTTATACCTATATAATATAACTATTCTATATATAATAAGGAGTTATTAGTAATACTAATATACTTTTAGGCGTAAAGGGTAAAGCTCTAAAGTACTACTAGGTTCTAAATGTTAACTAATTACTAAAGCCTATAGTACTTTATAAAGAAGTAACAGCTTACTAAACAGTAGAGCTAGTAGGTAGAGAAGCTTACTTAGTATAACTTCTACCTTAAGTATAGGCCTAGAAGATTAGCAGTAGTACTAGACGCCCTATCTTATAGAGAATAGAATACACTAAAGGGATAGAATAATAAGAGAGAGTAAAGCTAGGTTATCTAAGTTATCCTTAATAAGGCCTAATTAGTTTCTACCTAACGCACTACACCTAAGGTCTCTAATATAGTAGTCTTCCTAAGTAATAATAAGCTATAATAGTTATAGAATAATATAGTAGCTAGTAATAAGGACTACTAGAGAGTATATACTACTATATACTAGTAGGCCTATAGCTTTCTGCTAGAGCTTTAGCTAAAGGCGTAGATTATATAGCAATAGGAGTCTTATATTATTTACTATCTAGGTAGGAACTAGTAAGGTATTTCCTTACACTATTCTATATATATAGTACTTATTAATCTATATAGGTAGAGAGAAAAACCTCCTGTAATTTATATAGGAGGAAAACTACTCTATCTTATTAAACATTAGAAGGTTAGCTTATTTTTACCTAACATAATATAGGATTATTATAAAGGGAAAATATAATATATAGGTGTAGTATATTATTATTAGAGCCTTATTATGTATGTAGGGCCTAAGGCTCTACTTTTGTAGGGCTCTAGTAGCTAATTAGACTTCTATAAAAGTAGCTTCCTATAGTTAGAATTAAACTAACTGTCTGTATGTAGAGCGTATAGACGCTACTAGATATATACTACTGCGTTACGTAGGTAAAGGCGTAGATTATAAAGTGCTATATTAACTAATACTATTAGCTCCTTTTTAGGGATAAGATATAGGTCCTAGGAAGCTATAATTTAGATAATCCTCTTAACTAGCTATAAACAGTAATTATATAGAAATTATATAATACACTAACTACTACCTACCTAAGGCGTAATAGAACGCTAGAACTAATTATATAAAAGTAGTACTAGCTACACCTAAGGAAACTAGTTAGGAGGTTTATTAGTAACTATAACGTCTGTAGTTATAGCTATATCTAGCAGTAAGCTAAGAAAGGCCTACTGCAGCCTCTACTAATACCTAGCTAAAGGTAGTTAGAGATTTCTATAGACTTTATTACCTACCTCTTACTAATAAAGATAAAAGGCGCCTATTACTTATAGGTTATTATAAACTAGCTAAGTAAAGGTATTATACTAAAAGATATAAAGATAATAGAAGTAGAGGCCTATATAGAGCGCTTTATAAAGATCTTCTATACTACCTATAGGATACTAAAGACTATAGTTAGTAATAAGGGGAGTAACTAGACTAGCTGCTTCTAGAGACGCTTTTATAAGCTTACTAGTGCCTAGCAGCTGCTTAGCACCTCCTTTTATCCCTAAATAGATAGTAGCACTAAGCAGTTTAATTAGAAGATCTAGGCTATCCTTTAGATAGTTATATACTTTACTTAAGATAACTAAGATAAGTACTTACTAGCTACCTAGCTAGCACTTAATAACTAAACTACTACTACTATAAGGTTTAGCTTCTTCTTTCTTAATTATAGGTTTTATATAGACCTATTTCCTATAGTAGATATATAGCTAAAAGACAGCTAGAAGGTAGCTACTACTAAGCTAGTATAGCACTAAAAGGATACCCTCTATATAGTATAAGCTGTAATAATAGCAGCTAAGTATAACTAGGAGGAGTTAGTAAACTGCTACTACAGCCTTATAGAGAGGTACTAAGTAGGAGATATAGTCTAGCTATCTCTAGCTAATATAACTACATTTAGACCCTTAAGGAAACTTAATTAACTACACTATAAGTATAAGGTTATAAAGATTATCTCCTTTAATGTAGTAGAGCTAGATATACTAAGAGGGGTGTATAAGGTGTTTAATATAGATCTCCTCTAGAGAGCACTTAGTAACTCTCTCCTTAGATAATAGGTAGATAACTTCTACTTACTGCTTATTACCTATATTAAAGGTAAACCTAAGTAGGCTATTAAGAAGATCTTAGCTATAAGAAAGTGTAGTAGAAATAAGGCGCTATAGGCGCTAGTTAAATAGGTTAGGTATAGTAAGCCTACTTAGGAACCTTTAGATTAAGTTAAAGATATATAAGCTTAGGAGGACTATAGGTAGGCTACTAAGGGGGCACTAAGGCCTAAGGGGGGGGATACTATTATAGGCTTTACTATAGATAATAAGTATAAGTAGAGCCTATATATAGAATAACCTTTTGCTAACTACAGCCTACCTAGTAGGCTGCTAGTTATCCCCTAGAGAGCAGCTAGAGTGTAGATTCTTCTATCTCCCCTCTTTAGTGTAGATATATTTAATTAAGGCACCCCTATTATTAACTAATAACAGCCCTACCCCTTATATATATATAGTACTAAGCCTCTTAACTAGAGGAGAAGAAAATAGTATTAATCTTAAGCTTATTATATATCTAGCATACCTATAAGGAATAGTGCTTATATAACCCTAAGAACTTTAGTAGGCTTAGTAGCTATTTTTACTTAACGTTAGTAACTATTACCTCTATAGGTAAGAAGGTAGTAGGACTTATTATAGGGGTAGGTATAGTAGTTATTATAATGTTAGTAAGTATCTATATTTATATTATAAGTAAGGAGATAAGTTATTTAAGGGAGGCTAGCTAGTTATTACTAGACGTAGAAAAGCTTACGTCTTATATTAATAGCTTAGGTGTTACGCCTATTATTTTGTCTTAATTACTTATTATATAGTATAATTAGTAAAGGTAGTAAATTATAAGCTTAGATATATAAAGGGCTAGGTAAGGCTCTATCTAGGTAATTAGTAACTTAATTACTAGTTATCTAAGCTAGGGAGTAAGAGGAGAGATTATATACTATACGCTTACGTAGTGCGTAAAGCTTTTTATGCGTAGCTTGCTTAAGTCTGTAGCAGGTAAAGCCTAGCTATAACACCTTTATAGCGCAGCCTGTAATAAGTACTAAGTAGTAAGTATTACTACTAAATAATAAGCTATTACTATAGTCTATTAGTATTATATTATATTTTTTTCTAAGTATTTATACTTCTTTTATTACTATTTATATAGTTAATATATTATATAACGCTTATATAGCTTTATATTATATAGTACTATATATATATTTATAAAAATATATATTTTCTATTCTTACTACTGTAGTTATAGTTTAAGTGTAGTTTAAACTATAACTACACTACTGTAGTTATAGTTGTAGTTATAGTATTAAAATATATTTATAGTTATAGTTAAACTATAACTACAGAAAGTATAGTTATAGTTTAACTATAACTACATATAGTTATAGTTTACTATAGTTATAGTTTGTTAATACTCTAATAATAGTGTTCTAAAAGCTTAATATTTATTATATCTCTAAACTAGTCCTATAGTAAGGCATATTTTTATATATATATCTTATACTCCTTTAATATATTAGTATATTTACTTTACTGCTCCTTATATAATAGTAGGTTACTTAGTAAGAGCTTATAGACCTCTTTAGCCTATAAGTTAGTTACTACTATAGGCTTAAGGAGTAATTCCTAACTAGCTGTTAGGATTAGGGTTACTATTACCTCTTAAGCGCTTAGGGAGCTTAATCCTAGGTATATAGCTTAGTATTTTAGATAGTTATAAGGCTAAAGGCGTATTAAGCGCTTTATAAGTGCTATAATAGTCTTACTAAACATATAAGAGTTACTTACTAATAGGTTAATTACTTTTTATAAGTTATAAGCTTTAGCTTTTACTTAGAGCTACTTAAACTAGATAGTCTAGTTAGAGAAGAATTTTAAAGTAATTTTTATATTATTAGTTATTATTATATACTTTTAGCTTATAGGAATTATATTACTAAGCTTATTACTATTAATTTCTAAGTGTATAAGACTTTTAATTATTAAATTAATAGAGGTAATAGTAATAGGTTAATATTATATATATTATATATTATATATATATCTCTATATATATAACTGTAACTATTATGTTACCTTTTTACTTAGCTTTACTACCTAACTAGGCCCTTAGTAACCCCTTTTCTAGGTGCCTAAGGCCTCTATAAAGCCTACTACCTAGGGCGAAGCCTGCAGCAGTCCCTCTAATATTTGCTAAGCAACCAGGCTGAATCAGGCTAATAACTCCTATCTCCGCGCACCCTTTCCAGCGCGCACAAAGTGCCCTCCGTAGGACCCTCTAATTCAACAGTAAGGCTGGGCAAAAGGGCAACATAATAGTCACAGTTACACACACAGGCAGATACGCACACAACGCACAATATACGCAATATTAACCTATTACTATTACCCCCGTCAATTCGACAGTTACACACACATAAGTAATACACACATAATTAACCTATCACTGTTACTCTTGTCATTCCGATAAGTGTAGATGCAGTTAAGCCTATAAATATAGCTACCTGTAGACTAAGCTGTTATAGTGCAGACCTTAATATGCTTACAAAAGGTGAGGAATCTGTCTAAGTGCACTCTAAGCCACCTTAGGGCTTTATCTGGGGGTCGATGTTGCTGCAGATGCAAGGGAGCCGTTCACTAAAAAGAAAGCGAAGGTTAGACGATAGAATGTCTTGAGAGAATAGGCCATAAATACTTAAGGCTGCAGAATCCGTTTCTATAGCCCTGCTCAATGCAGTTCGGGCGGCAGCGAGTCTGCAACTCGCAGTCAACAACGCAATTATCAGCGTCGAAGCTACAATCGAAACAGCGTATTAGTATTATCCCTTGCAGGTCGACCTTGAATTGGAGAGCTTACAGTCGGAGGCAACGCTTGACGCCATCGGTGCCCGGATGGCATGTATCTTTTTGATCACCAGTGCATCTATCATGGGAGTGCGGTAATTTAGTTTCGGCGGCGGCAGTTAGCGCCGGCATGAGAGCCATGAGGATGGTAGTGAACTGCATTGTTGCGGTAAGTTGGAAGTTGTAATTAAAACAGGGTGTTGGAGCTGGAATGTGATTTAAGAATGGGAGATGTTGGAATAGACTGAAGATGTTGGAATGAAGATGTTGTTGAGGGTGATGAGGAAAGATGTTGTAGTCCTGAAGAGGGAAGAGGGTGTTCATGATCTTTGGCACTTCGCTCTGGAGCGACTACAGGTCCTAATTTTAGGCATGGCTCTCTTCCCGATGGAAATCCACACCAGGGCCCGCTTTCGAACTTTGTCAGGCGATGCTGGTAGCAGCCATGAGACCTACGCACTCAATTGCGGTGTGTTGAGATGTCTCGCATACGGCCTAGTCTCACGGCCAGCTAGATAGGTCCAATGTGGAAAGGTCATTAATTAATGACGCATGAAATAAAAAGGCAAAGTGAAACTGTATTTCGACTTACAAGCCGACTTTGGGAATCGTAGGATCGTAGGATCGGGTCTGTTGGGTTAGAGTCAAACGAAGGGTTCGTCGGATCACGCAGAGTGCCTAGAGATCGCTTTGCCCATAGCCCGATCGATGTATACGACACGTGGCCCAAGCAGTGCAGCTCTTGGGGGGTATACCGTATAATATCTTAAAGCGATATACCCTCTTCGCACTCAAGGTGGGCTATAGCAGATGGATATCATCGGCGGGTTCCAGCCTCCTGGATCACAATCTTGTCCCAGGTCAACTGCCAGCAGCTTGCCAGTGGGCCAACAGCCTAGGATAACAGCAAAGACCAAGCCATTGTGAGCGCGCCGCCCCAGTGCTATTTCAGTTCCAGCCACGCTCCAAAAGATGTAAATAGATAGTGCAACGTACAGGCGGAGAGATACTAGCAGGCATAATCTCTTATATTGTTTTCCAGTTCGTGTTGTCCCTTTACACCTTATCTTCTCGGTCTGAGTCTGATATTCACAGGATAGAGGTGCCTAAGAACTGCGCCCAGAGCAAGAACAAAAGGAGAAGCCCAATCAATTTCATCTGGTTGTATTCACAGATTGTCCGCATGGGCTGGTGCTTTGCTTCGTTTGTAAGGAGATACCTAGTTCCTAGAAGACAAGCCCCCGCGGCTTGGGTGTTTCGCAGGGTTAGGCTAACAAGCCCCCATCTTTATCAAATCAGAACTTAGCGACGCAGCTGTGGAGTGGACTAAGTGTGTAAGTAAGTAGCTAGATGTATTAGTCTTAAGTTAAGTGTAGCTGCGCAGCTCTGGTCTACATTCTATGACCTATAGGCAAATCTTTGCCTGCAACTACAGTAGATGTCTGTCTGTGATGTGGATTTGCTCACAGGAAAATCCATACACAGTTTTACTTTGTTGACGCATCTAACGCTTGACCTTTATGGGCCCCAACTAACAGCCTAAGTCATCAGCGAAAAAACACCCTTTTTTCTTACAAACTTAACCAGCAATTAGTTAACGCATCTAACTTCCTTTGATCTTGTTGTAAAGAGCCACATCATAAGACCATGCTTTTGAGAACCCTGGCTTCCTGAGTGATGGTTTGTAAAGTGAACAGGTAATGGTCTGAGAAAGCATGCTTTTCGACGGCGCCACGGCGATCTCAGACGGTTTTTGAAATACACTTTTCTGCTTGACCACATTTCCTATCACAGGCCTGCCAAAGAAAGTTCACATGCGTTGCTTATCCTATTTTCAACCAGCATACCCTGTTTAATAGTGAGTCAGCAAGCTTTACCATTATGTAGAAATCAATAGGGGGGGAGGTAATTTCGCTGTTACTTGGATGTTTCCTAAGTGGGGCTACAATGCTTTCAAAGAAACAAACAAACTCTGGCTAAAATGGTCAAGGGTTACAACAAGGCTGCAGTCAGGCAGGAGCATTGTACATCGCAGGGATTAGCAGACCGCATTGGATCCGCAACCATTGAAGAACGATGCTCTTGGAGGCAAAAGGTGAGAAAGCTAGGTCAATCAATGGCTATTCCTGTGGAGGTAATATCATTGACAGCAAGGCGTAAATGTTTCTTCTACGTCCTACGACAGGGGCCAGCTGCTTCAGCCTAGTCTTTCGCAGAACTGATCACTACATCCATGAATCAGTACTCTGAGCCTGCTTGACAGCTGTCAGCGTGGTAGTCAACTCCAAGAGCATAACTGGGACGGCTAAATGAGGCTGATACTGGGGGCGCGTGCATCCTTCACCCCGCAAGTCGAAGGCGAGGACAAAGACTCCCCCAGTCACAGTCAAAACATGTCACGAGGATACAAACCACAATTGCAGCACAGCAATTGTGGATCCACTTTTGTGCCTCATTTTACTCGTCACAAAACATCAGATAAGTCAAAGCACCTACTTCTTGGCCAACCCCCCTTCTCGGCCACTTTTTACACACTTGTCCTGTACTTCAACCGCCAACAGGTTGACTTGCGGATGCCAATGAATCGCCGATCGAAGCATGAAGGCATGAGTAACAAAAAGTATACTAGCACAATGTATTCTCCAGAGCCGCGCAATTGGCAGGTCCTCCGGCCGCAAACAAGAGCAACCATTCAAGAGGTTGAAGACAAGACATTGGTTGTGTCGCTGCACAAAAGGATTGTGACCCAAGGAGAAAGGCAGAAGGTTGACACCTTTCGAGCAAGGCCTGGGGGACAAAATCAGTCACAGGGGGGACGTTGACTGAGATGGCAACTAATGTATTTAGAGTGTGGCAACGGACCCGCGGGGACGGTACCTGTTGCGGGGTTTCGTGGAGCCCCAAGATACACTGCTGGGTACACAGAAAGGCTCCTGCGAGATCACAGTGAAACTCACTGAGAGAGAGGGGCAGCCTGCGGTCTTTTTTGACGCCCCGAGACCGAGAGCGAACGAACTAGCCGGACTAAGAATAGAAACAGACCCGACCAAACCCAACCTGAGAAGGTGAAGACCGCGCGAATGTCCACGTTGTGGCCTGTTTCCGTGTATTCAGCAACGCTTCATGATGCGAAGGCGTGCAAGACTTGTCGGTATACCTCCCCGATCCTGCACCTTTGTTCGAGCAAGGTAATTAGGCTTGCTGAAAACGCAGCAGGATGTTTGTGGATCGTGGTCGAGGCTCATGGTGACCATCCATGATCCCGCGCGGCGTCCCAGGCCTTGATGGGGAAAAGCGGCGTGTCAAAGTCAATAGTGGAGTTAACCCGATGATATCCGGGGAGTCGGAAATAAAATGCCCAAGGCTTCGATACTGAAACGGACAGCAATGTCAAGGTGGTGTCAAGTTGATGGAGACTTCAATGAGTCTCTGTACATTCATTTAGGGCCAGGCTGCCCGGGCAGCCTCAGCACTATATGAGGTAATCAGACGACAAGGCAGAAGGTGTTTAATAAGGGAGGAGGCCTACCCGGGGGGTGCTAGAGGCCTACTTGCGCTTTGTCAAAGGGGCTTAAGAGAATATTAGTCCTTTGGAAGAACAACTAGATTATCCCATCGACGGCGACAAGGCCCCAGACCCACCGCATTTAAAAGGAGAGCACTGCTATCTATAGAGAAGGGGAATAGTAGGTTACAGTAACACTGTCTACTAACCCTTACCTAACCCTACATAACTCTCCTACTCTATGCAGTATCAGCTTAATAGCATATAGCAATTTACGTATATAAAGAATCAAACGCATACGAGCAGCGTAAGCACTCAGGCGGACATAAGATGCTTCACAAAAGGACTATCCCCCCCCCCNAACGTCAATTTCAGTTTCGTCATGGAGCTTGCATCCGCGTCCGCTCCAAATCAGACTCCGCGGCTGACACTGTCTCTAGACAGAGGCATCCTGAACACATGTCTGTAAAATCCATTATTAATCGCAGCTTGCTGGCCCCATTATCGTCACAGCTGCTTGACGTTGACATAAATACATGTCGTACAGTGCGTAAGAATAATATGTCACGAGGCAGAGCATACAGTAGGCAGAGGAGGAAAAGGGTGAAAGATGCTTGATTCTAGGAAATATGAAGTGAGTGAGTGAAATATGCCTAGGAGTGAGACATATAGCATTGTAGCAATGTTAAATGCCTGTTTCTCGTTAAATCATGCAATAGCCAGCACATATTAACTGGTGCGTTGCCTTTTCTTTACACTTTACAAAGTTTTGAGAAAGTCGTCACTCTTGTTAAGTGAGCCGTCGTCTACCGAGAAGCTTAGGTAGGTTCTTGATTTCAAATAGTGCCTTTTTCACCTCTTCACAGTCGGCCTTGATTACAGTCCACGCTGGTGCGCCAGTTGGGAATCGAAGGGGAATAGCCTGCTTCCGACTAAAGACCTTGTACATAGCGGCGGAAACATGCTCGCTCGGAGCTCAGGTCGACTGCATATCTTGTCACAAGGAAACCCTCAATACTTCGAGGCTCACTGAATCAGTCTCCTCACGTGCCTTTTCACGTGTATACATGTATATAACCAGGACATCATTTCTCTCTTTACTTTTCTAGAGAATAAGTATCTTTCCCTTCTATTCTCCTATGCCTTACTGCATGCTCTAACTCGTGACATATCTGGGCTCTTGACGTAGCCTTCAAGCAGCCTTGTAGGGGTGTCTGGTGCAGTGTATGCGGGGTGGGTAGAAAACCAAGACATGCTGTCGCCTGCAAAGTTGGTCTTTGTGCCACCGGGCTCAATGATGCAAAAGTGAACTTTTGGGAAAACGGATCAGCCTCAGGTATGAGAAGGAGAAAGTTACGCATCGAAACAGAGTGCAGAAACTTGTAGCTCACTATTTCATTCAGCTCGACTTCCTTACTCAGAGACTTGGTGTAGCCTTCGACAGTAAACTTGGAAGCGTGCTAGAAAGCACTGCCCGGGAATATTACAGCGAAACCACCAACGGACGTGACGTTCAGGACCACACCGCCAATCTAGCCTAATTTAGGATTTTCGTCACGAAGACGCGTACAACGCGCAGACACCTGGGCAGTGCCCCCAAAAGTTGGTCTCGACGATCCTCCGAGCTTAATAGTCCATGTCCTCGGCGTTGGTCACAACTGACTCTGTGTCACCCATCAGACCGTAGCCTGTGTTGTTAACAACAACATCAATGCGTCCAGATTTGGCAAGCGTGGAGTCGAAAGCAGCTTTGATAGAATCGGCGTTGCAAACGTCAATTTCTTCTTTGCTTGCCAAAGATATGACCTGTTCTCAGGCTTCCTTAATATTTACATGTGACATTCTTCAGTTTCTCTAGCGCAAACACTTCTCATGTCACATTATATAAGGCATTAGTTGTTACCTACAACTAATAGTGTTGTTTTTATAATAGTTATAAGCCTAGCTTTATATGTTTATACTATAATAGTTTTAAGTGCAGTAATAACGTACTGTCTCTATTTTAACCTATAGGTTTAAATCCTAACCTAGGCGTTTTTAGCATATATAGTCTGTAGATTTAACTACCTAGACTTTAGTAATACATACCTAATTAGAAGGTTTAAAGCATTAGTTTCCCTACTATAGTAGAAAAACTAGGGGGTGTGTTATAAAATATAAGACGTTAGTTATTACCTATAACTAACAGCGTCGTTTTTGTGACATCTTAACACCTACCACATAGGGAAACAGCTTGTCATCGCTTAGTACGACTATTAGAGTACTGTACGAAGCCGACCATAGAGCCGGATTCGATAGGACCGTCTTGGTGGTTATTGAGTCCTGTATTTCTCTTAACAAAAGTTCTTTCATGTTGTTCTAACGCACCTGAGTTGTGTCCACCATATTATAATTTCTCCATATGAATATTTATTATGCATGTAGGTGGAAAGACTGTTTCTAGTTAGTATGGGTTTTGGACGTCAGGTGATTATTCTGATTCCTGGAGATAATTTGCCACTATATTTCGACTCGCTGCTGGGAGGAAGTTGGTTCTGCCTTAGTGCACTCAAATGCGCCTTTAAGATAGGTTATACTTCGGAATGGGCACCGAAGATGATTTGATATCATTGACCACCGGTTTTAATGTGTATCAGTGGGCATCAAGTACATTGCTATATGGAGCTACTTGCTGTGCTTTCATCTTCCCATCCTAAGAACTTTGATACCCTTGAATGTAATACTTCTCGTTCACGCCGTTATAGTTCCATGACCAAGATCCACCGTTCTTGCTGTTTCCACTCACACACTGCGAAATAATGTTGTCGAATGCTTCCTGTTGACCGTCGGTGTTTAGATTCTTGGGATGATCTTATTCTTGACGGCAGGGAAGTGCAGGGACCTGAGCTTACCTTGCAGTGAATCTTAGCATTGCCGCTGTAGTTTGCTTCAATGACTTTCTTGGTATAACTGGGCCACGAGCCGTAGTCAAAGACGACGCTGGCGCTTGGTCCGCTGTTGCAGACCTGGTTCGCAACCTGTCTGTATTGGGCGAGCGTAAGCCCATCGGGCTTATTGCTGGGATAGCAGTCCGCGGCGAGAACAGATGAGCCAAAAATGGCGACAAGCAGAGAGTGCTTGATGGAAAGCATGGTCGTCTTATGGTAGGATATGTTCCGAGAGATGCAATGATGTAGCTTGAAAAATGATGCAGCTTGTGTGTATGTGTCTCTCAGGTAGAGGAACAAAAATATCAACAGAGCGAGGGAGGGGTACAGCCAGTTAGAAATATACGTTACCTTCCATCTAACCTCACATGGCTAATCAGAGGGCAAGTCTGGCTGCAGTGCGGCGAGACTCAACGACCTCGTACGAGCTTACTCAGTGATGAGCGCCAGACGGGACAGCCCAAGTAGAGAAAGTGGTGTGACACGACGACCCTTGCTGTCTGTTGCAGAAGACATGATTAGCGGGCGAGCTAATGATTTGATCTAGACAGATCCTTCGGCCCGACACGCGACCATAACGCCCGCAAGAACGTACCAGAGGTATGGCCGTCGATTGAGGTTAGAACCAAGAATTGAAGTAACACTACGCGTTACACTGACAGATGCTCAGGGCTTGCACCACAATACAAACGCCCCGCCGTGTAAAGATACTGCTAATCTCCATGCCCTGGCTTCAATAGTTTGCTGAACCTCTCGTCGGCTTGTTGGCTGCCTAAACTACAAACCTTTTGGAATTGTGATAAAGTTGATCCCCTGCATGATGCAGTAAGAATGAGTGCAGTATGCACTCTTGTGTCCTGGAGGGTTCTGAGTAAGCATCAAAGCATGCCCCTATTCCCTATCCCATCAACGGCGACAAGGCCTCAGTACTGCGGGGAAAAAGGTGGGTCTGAGGCCTTGTCGCCGTCGATGGGATACGGGAATGATCCACAAGATGGGCAACGCCGGCTTCTCTGGCCATGTTTACGCTGGTGCCAAGTTTGGGTGGGTGAGGATCCGGAAGCACTCACATGCAGACCTAGACTCCATCTAGACATTGCGTCCAATAATAGGGTTGCCAGACAAGGGATCTATGCGTAAGCAACTTACCTAACATTCTACTACATCTCTTAAGATGCTGGTTATCGTTCCTTTTTTAGACACTCTGGGTGACAAACAACAGCTCAAGATGGGTGGTAAATTGGCCACACGAGTACGCCTGTCTGGTCGATTGGGCATGGATTCGTCTGCCCCCCCTCTTGCATCTCACGTTGGCGCAATTCGGGTTCAGCCGACTCGGCTACTCCCATAACAAGTGAATCTTGGTAAAAGCACCTTCCTAATTCATCATCTCGAATCGGCACGTGGATAGCATCACGAACCACAAACGCTTGAATGCCCAATGTTGCTTACTGAGAACAGTGCTTAGGGCATCCGGCCGGCCGAGGCCGCCTGAGTTACCGAGAAAATCTAGTCCTGTTCCTCTCACGTCCAGAACAAGAGGTCCAAAGGCGCCGAGTATGTACCCTCCAGGGTGACTTCCATTCCTAGGCTCCACTCCGCAAAATCAATTCAGGAAAGCCTAGACATCCCGGTACCATCCCCCTCCCCCCCC
>NWBT01000043.1:1781415-1823714 GCA_003386485.1 Colletotrichum lentis
CCGGTTCATCTCTGAGAATATTCGTCAGTCAGTAGCTTAGACTGTAGCTGCACCTAGAAAGAGCTAATTTGCAGTCTCTAACTTACGTATTTCGTCCGGCCTGGGGACTATAAGAGGGACACGTCTCTCTTGGAGCCGTGTTCTTGAATATAGCCCAACACATCATCGGGAACAAGTTCGTCCAAGCTTTAACTGTTGCTCAAACAAACAAACCCATCGAGTAAGTTTCAATGCTTGCGGCCTCGAGCTCATTTTTCTACAAGACTGCGCTCTAACACTTATTACCCCGCTCTGCCCTGTTTAGAATACAAATCCCATAACAAACACAACATGCAGTTCTCTTCCTTCTTACCCGTTGTCCTCGCCGCGGCCTCGCCCGCTACCGCAATTGGCATCAACTGCCGCGGAAGCGTCAGGTGCGGCGGCAACGGCCAGCCTGGCAACATCCGTGGGGATGAAGCCGCCTCGCTGGCCAGATGGATCGGCGGCATTGACGAAAACCGTTGGTACAACAACGGCCAGCAGATCGCGTGCACCTCCACCAACATCTGCGCCTTCCTTCAAAACACTGGAGGCGCCCCAGGACGGAACATCAAAGGTCTTGCGCACTTTATCCCCGAGCACAGCTGCAAGGTCTGCGGCAGTGTCCCTTACTTCTATCCCGCCATCAACGACGTGAGCCAGGGCGAGTTGACCTTCAACTGGGTTACCAACACCTGCGGCAAAGTCGGTCTTTGCTAGAGCAGGTTTGAATGCTGTTTAGGCAAGGGTTGGAAAAGGATACAAATGGTGGATGTTGATGGACACTAAGAGTGAAAGCAGCGAGGGGGGGGGGAGTGATGCGACCCATACACTCTTGTATCTAGACGCAAAGTTTGAATCTACAAACGGTGTGGAAATTTATGAGAGTATTTGGACAAGAGATGCTGGTTTCTAGGGCAAAAAACACGACTGACTACATGTATGCTACACAGAGCCCTCTCTGGGGAAGTTAACACAACTGAAATGAAAATAAGGTTTCGTCCCAGGCACATATCTTCACAGATCACAGTGATAATCAATAGCAAAATTTCAAGTGGCAGAGTTCTCCATCATGGCAAGAATTTTTGTAGTGGTCTGCCGAGACTGGTTGCGGAACGTGTATCACATTACCTGTGCTGCTGGGTGAATGTGATAGAAATGTCGCCGATTTTATGCCGATAGAAAAACATGACTAGCGGAATTCCGCTACTAACTTAGCTTAATCTGGGTTGCAGCATGCACGCCGGAGAGGGCCGGACCGCCCTTCAACGAACCTGCTGTGGGCACAAAAAGCTTGAGTTTGGTACTTACTCAGCGCCACGGCCCACTGTATTTAATCCTGCCGCATGTATCTTTACAACGTGGGACGCAACCTTGGCCGAAGGCCGAGAATGGACTCAAGGCTTGGAGAGGCCCTGATACTGAATTCTGGCCTAGTACCAGACGGGAAACAACCTGAATCAGACTGTCTGACTACCGTACTCGGCTCGCTGTTCAAATTGGTGTTTCCGAACTAGCGGGACTTTTGGAGGCCTGCTCTTGTCACCATGAACGGCGTGGTTCAGCTAATACGAGCTCCTGCACGAACACAGTAAGTCACCGCAGCAGAGCCGTATCGAAGAACTGTCAGTCCGTAATGTGCCTTCCCAGACACCGATTGATATGACTACATCGTTGTCAGGCAAAGGAGCGAGCGAGCACAAAGGGGGAAAGCATATAAGACCTTTGTGTACGCAATTGGCGGGCGAACCAACTACCAGATTACTAGCAGCACTTTACCTGCACCAGACAGCAACATCCAGTAACTTCAACACCCTCCACTTTCCACTAACTGAGATTCAGAATACCGAAATGCATTCTCGAATTGTCCTTGTCATCCTCGGCTCCGTCGGCGTTCTTGCAGCCCCTGCAAGCGTCGCCGCCGCCAACGAGGCCATCTTCGACGTGGACATTGCAGCCGCCGCCGCGCCGCCCCCCGTCGACATCGATATCTCGCAAGACTACCCAGTTGGCTCTTGGAACTTTCTCGGCAACGCATCCTGGTCCGTCGCCAACCGCGGAGACAATCTGGTCTGGGTGCACGAGTCGCGCTACGGCTCCGTCCCTGTCACCGTGGAGCCAGGGCTGGCCGCTCGCGACGTCGAAGAGCGCACCATCAGTAACCAGTGGAAAATCGGCTTCGGAAAGTCGTCTTGCCCAAGCCAACCCAGAACCATCAACCGGGACGTCTGTATCACGTACGTATTTTCCGTTGCAAGGAAGTGTTGCCTTGTTTGAACCAAAGTACTGATGAGTCTGCATCAGGCAACCTAATGAGTGAGTTTACTGTCTTGAATTTGAACTTCGCTCATCACGCTTTCGCTAACCACAAATTCTTTCGTGTTTTACAGTTTTGAGTAAGTTCTTAGAATCCTGGGACAGTTCTCAAGCTCCGCTAACATCTGCCAGCACGTAGGCAACCCATCCCTTTATGAAGTAGAACCTTTTCAACACAGTCGAAACTGACTCAGTCTGCTTTCTTCCCAAAACCAGCGTGTAAGACTCTTTCAAGATCTTCTCATTCAATATCAGGGCTAACCCATGTTCAGGCCGATCTATGCGTACAGTATTCCCGAAACGAGGCGTGTTGTTACAGAAATCTGACATTCGGATAACAGCGCAAGCCAAGCTATCGTCTACAGCAACACGGCTGGATACTCCCCCAAGGTCAACTATTACAGTGGCAGTGGCTGCGGCAGCTACATGTTCTCCGTCATTGGCACCGGCACCAAGTGTGTTAACCTCGGCAACCTGAACGTCTGGTCGTACATTGCCTTCAACCAGCAGGTATAAATGTAAGGCCGCGCCTGGACGACCCTGAGATACTCTGACTAGACAAACTCTTATGTAATGGGATTCGAAACCAAAGAAAAGCCAGAGAACTGAGGGAAAGCTAGCGGCAATCCCGTTTTTACCTTGCGGCAAGCACACTGCTTGAGGCTTTCCGACAAGCAAGTTGATGAGCGATAGGAGGATGGAGAGAAAACTTGCTGGCTTGAGATGGGATGAGCTTTGAGTAGAGAACGCCTTCGGCCAATGTTGGATCAGTTCACGAGGTCAATTTGCTGGTCACTCAGTGCTCAAAGATAGGCTGAATGCAATGAAAACAACGAGAAGAAAGAGGAGAAATAGAAACTCTGCTGCTGTTGGCCTACATTTTGATTTCTCAAACAATGAGTCAAGTTGATCATTTGCAGCAGTGTCTATTGCTCGCTGCACCTCATACAATTAGGGATTCTCAGGTGTGCATACCAACATCCTACTAGATCGTCCAGAAAACAATGAGATGAAAAGTCAGGGTAACCTCAGAGGTCAACAGCCAGTCCGCATGCGCACGTGAGCCCTGCCTATGCCTTCGCCGGCTAAATGGCGAGGGCCTTGAGCAATTCCGATACCGTGACCAGGGTGTTTGGTGCCAAAATGGGAATCACGCTCAGGGTATTGCCGCCGCCGCTGCCGCTCCCAAGTCAATTCTAACGTCATTTTAGTGGGGGTAAACTGGTCAATAAACTTGCAAAAGATAGCATTGTACTCGATCGGGGTTAGTCCCATGTGGCTGTGGCTATGGCTGTGGCTGGCTCTATGACAATGCCAGTCGCAGTGCTGACTTTGCAAAATCGCAATCGCCGCGCTCAAAAAAAGACATTCCAATGAGAAGACACTTCGAGATACCCACGATGTTTATCAGTGGAGGAAGTGTCTCCAGGTTCAAGGTCTATAAGTCTCACGGCGAAGCAGAACTCGCGACGGCGGTGTCGTCGGGTTGTTTGTTGGCTGAAAGTAGGGAAATGCATGGCCCAGCGCTTAATACATCACAGATCTGTTTAAAAAACCGCACAAATGCCTTACATAACCTACTCTGCGTTGCGTAGGCAGCGTTCGAAATTAAATAACGCGTCTATACGTAGACTGTGAAATGCGTACTAATCTGAATTAACCACTTTTTTGCTAGCAGGATTACAAATTATAGAACTGTTAACATTTAAATATTATAACGTTACTATTACTATTACTAGCTTACTGCTTAAAGTAAAGCTATTTAGACCTATATAAACTACTATTTAGGGTTAATTTTAATTTAATTAATTACTGTAGGGGTTTATCCCCTATTATTACTATATATAACTTAGCGCTGTCTTATAACGTAACCTAGACCTTAGAGGAGGTATAGGAAAGCACTAAAAAGCTGCTTAAGAACCTAATTAGCCTATAAAGCCTATAAAGCCTATAATACCTTTATCCTTATTATCTCTATTCTATCTATTACTATTACTAGCTAATTAGACTAAATATTAGGCTGTTAATTAAATATTAGACTATTAATTAAACTAATACTAATAATAGCGCTAATACTAAATAAGGATAAGCAGAGGAAAATAGCGTAGATATTAATATTAATAGAGAAGATAAATAAGGAGGTAGCTGCTTAGATAAAGTGCTCTATCTAGACTGTAAGACAGTAGTAACGTTAATACTAAGTAACTAAGTAGGTAAAGAGATACCCTATTATAAGGTATAGTTAGATAAAGCTAGAGAACTAGCAGCTTTATAAGCTATTAGAGCTTCTAGCGTATTATAACAACCTTATCCTTAATAAGATAAATAATTTCCTATTTAAGTAGTTTAGTATAACCCTCTATAAGTTAAATATTAGTAGGTAACTTAAAGCTGTTAGTTAGATATTAAAAAAAACCTATCTTATTACTGCCTAATAAGATAAAGATCTTTAGTGTATCTATTATATTATATATAAAGATATAGCCTGCAGTAGGTTATATTTATTAATAAGTCTAGCGTTAATAAGCGTTCTAACGCATTATAACAGGCTAGTATTACCTTACGACAGGCGTATAGTAACTTAATATAATTTATCTAAGCTAAGGAGAGAAAGTAGAAAGTATAAATAACGTATAGTTTGCGTAGGTATTTATCTTATATGCGTTATGTATATACGCCCCTCTAGCTAGTTATAAGTAATAGTAGGTTATAGTAGGCACTAGCCTAGCTATACTCATTATAGCGTAGCCTATAATATATACTCCCCTCCTATACTATAGGGCTTTACTAGCCCTTAACAGTTACATACTATAATTTAAGAAACAGCCTACTAAATATTCTTATAGGCTAGCAGGCTTATTGTTTTTCTCCCTTTTTCCTTACTAGCCCTTTTATTAATATTATAAGTATTTATCCTATATGTAGCTATACTTTCCTTTTGTTTTTATTAGTCTTTTACTAATTACTAGTTATCTATTATAGGAATTAGATAATTTATAATAGCTATAAGTAAATTAATCCCTATATAGGCCTGTATGCATGTATATAAACTGCTAATTAGTTACTAACTTATAAGATAGCCCCTTATAATCCCTAGCTGCTCCCTATCCCCTAAGGATAATAAAGCCTTTAACTCTATTACTCCCTTAGGCTCTAAGCCCTAGTTACCTACCCTTACTGTAAGTTACCTCTTTAGTAAGTGTATTATATAATTTAACTAACCTAGCTAGGATAATAATAATAATAATAAGGTTAATAAGGCTAACTGTAGCTCTCCTATTATAAAGAGACATTATACTAATATCCTTACCTCTGCTGCTACCTCTACTGCTACCCCTACCTGCATACTAACTATCCTTTATATACACCTTTACTTCCTATATACTTACTGCCTTATATATAACCCTACTGCTATGTAATATATAGAGAATATTAGCGCCTATAGGTACTATTATCTTCCCTATATACAGTCTAACTATAGCTGCTAACCTATATATCTTTTGCTGCTTATATAAATCTTATACCTTACTAATATAACCTAGATTCCTAAGGCCTCCCTAGGCCTCTATAAGGTAATATCTCTTACTGCCTATGCTGCTACCCTAACTACCTCTAGCTCTACAGAGCGTATCTCCTTCTAGCTAGCTGTTAAGGCCTAGGAGGTTATAACTAACTTAGAGTAGGAGGCGTAGAAGAGCGCTAAGAAGACGCGCAGAAAGCATGCCTATAGTGTATCTAATAATATACCCCTTACGTCTGCTATACCTACTCCCCCCTTCCTAGCCTTTACTGCTACTATAACTGCTACCTAGGCTGCTACTACTACTACTAATAATACATACAGTAAGGTTACTCCCTACCTAGGTAGTCTTATAGCTACCTAGGGTAAGCACTTTATTATTATAGTTAAGAAGATTTTAGTCTCTTTTAAGAGAGTAAGTACTAGTTTTATACTCTCTCCTATATAACTCTTATACTAACTCTATATTCTTAGTTTATTAACTTTATTACTACTAACTTTAGTTATAGCCTCTCCCTTAAGCTAGGAGACTCCTAGTAAGGGAGTCTTCTATACGCTCTAAGTATACTTATTCTGCGCAGCCCTACTGCTTACCCTATAAGGCCTAGTTATTCTTTATAGGCTGTAGCCTTTTAATAGAGATTTATTACTTATCTGCTTATTATATATTCTTATCTTTCTTTATGTATATATATTACCCCTATTATAGACGTTAATAGGTCTATACTTCTTTTTAAAGGAGTCTAAGGCTATAGTGTCTTTAATTAATTTAATAGGTTCCTATATAGCTTTAGTAAAGCCCTCCTAGCGCACTAGCGCCTAGCGCGTTTTTACTTTTCCTCTGCTGCGCTATTACATACTAATTATTTTAATAACACGTTATTCCTCCTTACTGTCTTCTATTAAAGGGGGAGGTTATATATTATAGGCTTTCTAGCCTAGTAAAGGGTTACTCTTAGTGCAGCGTAATAGGTTTATATAAAATTAGTTATAAATATTACTAAGTACGTTAAGTTTAACTATAAGGGGGCTAATTACTTTAGTAACTTAGTAATAGTAGTGTAGCTAATTAAGCTTATAATTTAGTTATAGAGAGTAGTAGTTATATATTAATAACTATATATTATTACCTACTTTAAACCTTTTAGCTGCGCTTTACTACTTATTAGCTAATTTTTTAGTTTGTTACTAGGCTGCAGCTGTTACTACTTATACTATTAAAGTTACTTTAGTTATCTATTATATAAGTCTTTTAGTAACCTTTTTGCGTATGTCTATTATCTTTAGCGCGCTCTCTTTAACTGTAATAGGGTCTATATAGTAACTATATTCTATAAAGAAGGTGCTTAACCTAGTTACTAACGTAGTGTAGTTATTAATTACTAATTACATAACTAGTATCTAATACGCCTAATCCTCTTAGAGGTAACTTATGTAGGCGTATAACGTTACTTAAATCTCTTAGTTAAAGCGCTTAGTAGCCTTATTACTCTGCAGGTAGTATAACATACTTAGTCTTTACTTAATACTAGTAAGTACATAAAACTTACGCTAGAACTTACTTATCTAGTTACTCCCTCTGTTACTAATAATGCTCTTTAGTATACTATAGAAGTAATAATAGTAACTTAGAAATCTTTTAGTATACACCTCTATATCTATTATTACTATTAGCTTAAGTGTTACTAACTTTCTTAGGCAGTCTATAATAACTTACATATTAGTAGCGTAGTCTAGGCTAGATAGTAGGAGGTCTATAATAAAATCTATTAAGAGGTTACTTTTTAAGCGCTTAGGTATACTTAGTAGTTACAAAAGGCCTTTCTTTATATTATACTAGATCTTACTACTCCTATATATGTTATAGTTATAGATAAAACGCTACACTGTCTGTAACTAACCTAGCTAGTAAAACCTTTATAAAAGTATCTCTAAGGTGCTGTTTCTACCTAGGTGCCTAGTTACAGTTAAATTATAGCTCTGTTATACTAACTAGGTGTGTAGGCTATTAGAGGGGGAATTAAGGTTATTATTACTTAGCACCTATATTCTCCCCCTTTAGGTAAGTTACTTTACGTTATTAAGGTAGCAGTCTATAATCTAAATATGTAACTAAAGGTTTAGTAGAAGTAAGTAGTCCTCTTACTAGACAGCTATATATACTACTTAGAAGATAGTATTACTATCCTATATTATAACCTATAAAGCTTATAATTCTTTATTCTTAAATACCTCTATATATAGCGCTAGAGGTGCCTCTATTACGTAGTAGGCTATTACTAGCTGCGCCTTATCTAGGATTATTTAGATAATATGTCTCTATTAGCAGTTATTATCCTATATAAGGGGGGTATCCTACCTACGCTAGGAGAGCATATTAGGAATGCTTACATTCTTACTAGGCTAGTATATAATATAGAAGTTATATTTAGTAAGCGTCTTAGCCTAATAGCTTTAATACTTTATTAACTTCTGCTTTTTTATAAAGTACTTAAGGGACTTATAGTTAACTATTACTTTAAAGAGCTCCTTTAAGCTATGTAGCTTTACTTTTTACGCTTAGAGGTAATTTAGTATAGCTAATAGCTTCTTATTATAGATAAGGTAGTTATACTACACTAGTATAAGCTTTTGTAAGTAAAAAGTAATAGGTTAGCGCTTACCTTTATTATTTACTTACATTAAGGCGCCTCTTAGCGTAAACCTAAAGCAGTTAGTCTCTATAAACGTTAGGGTATCTAGGTTAAAGTTTTATAGTAATAAAGCTATTATAAAGTAGTTCTTTAGCTTCTTAAATGCTACAGCATACTTTACAGACTATATAAACAATATGCCTTTCTTAGTAAGGTAAGTTATTAGCTTAACTACCTTAGCGTAGTTAGGTATAAACATCTAGTAATAGTTAGTAAAACCTAAGAAGCTTCTTACGCCCTTAATAGACTAAGGCGCTAACTACTTATAAATAGTATACACCTTTTCTAAGTCTGCTAAGACGCTCTTTCTAGCTTCTAAGATAAAGCTAATATACTTTACCTTCTTTACGCTAAAGTTACTTTTCCCTACATCTAGGCTGAGCCCTACTGCGTAGAGCTTCTTAAGGACCTAATAGACCTTCTGTTTATAGTCCTCTTTTATCCTATTAGAATAAATAAAGATATTATTAAGGTACGTAGTAATAAAGTTATTAAGAAACTCCTAAAGCAAGCTGTTTATAAAGCGCTACTAGTTTGTAGATACGTTTATTAGCCTAAAGGGGTAAACTAACTACTTAAAAAGCCTATATTATATATAAAAAGCAGTCTTATACTTATTACTATTTGTAATTTATATCTTATAGAAGGCTGCTACTATATCTACTTTAGTGTACTACTTAGCTAATCCTATATAATAGAGAGTCTTAGAGATAAGTAGTAGGGGATAATAGTCCTTCTTTATAATTACATTTAGCGCTTAGTAATTACAGTAAAAGCGTAACCTACTGCCTAGTTTATATATAAAAAGCACTAACGCCCCTACTATAGAGCTACTTACTTAAATAAAGCCCTTATTAAGGAGGTCCTTTAGGGTCTTCTTTAGAACTAATAATTCCTCTCTTAACATACTGTAAAGGGGGCCCTACAGTAGGGTTGCTTCTAGTTCTAAGTCTATACAGTAGTTACAGCTAGGCTAGCGTAGAGGCACTTTTATTAAGGTGTTAGAGTTAAATAAGTTACTGTATTTATTATACACCTATTATAGTAGTGCTATAACTTTAGTAGCTTATTTTACCCTTTTGTCTAACTTTAGCTATAAGGCTTTCTCTATGTTAGTAAGGCTAACTGCTATAATCTAGAA
This sequence comes from Colletotrichum lentis, assembly GCA_003386485.1. Classification (NCBI taxonomy): domain Eukaryota; kingdom Fungi; phylum Ascomycota; class Sordariomycetes; order Glomerellales; family Glomerellaceae; genus Colletotrichum; species Colletotrichum lentis. The sequence continues at coordinate 1,791,107 of NWBT01000043.1, forward strand.
GAACGCCTATAAGTCTTTACTTATCTTTCTTACAGATAGGTTGCAGCAGGCAGCGCAGTCCTTATATACAGCCCTATAATAGATAGCTATAAAGGCAGACACTCTAATCACTTACGCAGCTCTAATTTCACGCACTATTACAGACTCTTATTAGCTAACTAGGCGTAGCGTAAGGTCTACTTACCTATAGTATATAGTGTGCTTTATAGCATTATAAATAGTATAGTTATATTTTATCTAAGGTTTCCTTAGGAATATATTAACATTAAGGCTGTATATAACATACGTATATATATATTAGTAATATCTATAGAGTTTAAGGTTAAATATAACTACTCCCTCTACTATTATACTAGCTAATTTATTAGCAAACCCTTTTAGGGGGATTTTCTATTAAGAGACGTATAGAAAGCGCTAAGCGTATATAAAGTTATAGTTTACTATTACGTAAGTATTATAACTAGTATTAGTAAGGGCTTAGGTAGGAGATCCTTTATTAACGTAGGTATCTAATAGTGCAGCTAGTCTAATTATTCTCCTCTTACGCTAAAACTCCTCCTATTCTATACGCTTCTTACTTATTAGCTTTAAAGCCTAATTTTGCTCTAGAGCTACTTTTTTTCTAACTCCTCTTTACTTTTAGCTATACTGTAAGCGTTATTACTTTCTTTAAGCTTCTTAACCTTAGTAGTTACTTTAGCTATATAAGTAGGCCTACTCTTCTTCTTCTTAACATTAGGGTAATTATAAGCTAGGTATCTAATCTTCTAGTAGGCGTAGCACTAATGTGTTTTAATGTATGCTTTCTACGCCTTAAGGCGTTCTTTTTCTTTAGCTTTACTAGCTGCATACACTATTATTCTTTCTGTTATTTATATATCTCTATTAGTATCCTTTAGCGCTTAGGGTAGTAGGTACTAGTAAGTAGGTTATATACTACTAGCTAGGTTCTTAACCTTCTAGGCTACTTTACTTACTTATTATATATAGGTGTAGAAGGTAAGGGAAAGTAAGATACTTACTAGCACGCTTTAGATATAGAGGGGAAGAGCGTTTAAGAGGAGTGTAATTTACACTTTGCTTAGCTATAGGTAGCCTCCTGCTTTAGCTAATACCTATTTAAACTTTAGGAGAAAGGTAGTAAAGGATTTATACTCCTTTATTTTAATGCTTATTAAGGAGGTAGATATATAGGTCTTTACATTTAGGTTACTATATATACGCTTTAAGTACTTTAGGAACTCTTTAGGGTTATAATTTACTTAGGCTCCCCCTATTTTGTAGTAGGTTAATACTGTTCTTTAAGGCGCTATATCTAAGTAGGAGTTAATAAAGTACTAAGCCTCTTACTTTATTATAAAGAACGCTTTATTAATATATAACTTATTATGTATCTAGTGTAACTATATAGGGAAGTCCTAGCGCTAGCTAAAGAACTTTAGGGGGTTTAGTATTAGTTTCTAAATAATTTAGAGGTAGTTCTTAGCTAGCGTAGGCGTAGCTACTATAGCAGTTACTATAGGCGTAGTGTCTACTACTTCTAGGGACTTTTTATTATGTAATTTAATTATAGGGCTTACGCCTTAGGGGTTAGCACTTCTTACTTTAAGCTCTCTTATTTCTTATATTATCTCTACTATTACTTACTTTAAGGCTATAACTTTAGCTTTTACCTCTGCTAATAGAGAACCCTTATAGCTTATTATTATTTTGTTATCTTATTACATACCTATTATATAGTATAATTAGTAGGGTATTTATTGTTATTTTAAGAGCTTAGATATATAATAGGCTAGTATTACCTTATAATAGGCGTATAGTAACTTAATATAATTTATCTAAGCTAAGGAGAGAAAGTAGAAAGTGTAAATAACGTATAGTTTGTATAGGTATTTATCTTATGCGCGTTATATATGCGCGCCCCTCTAGCTAGTTATAAGTAATAGTAGGTTATAGTAGGCACTAGCCCAGCTACACTTATTATAGCGTAGCCTATAACACGCATAAAGGATAGAATAGGCGCTAAAAGGTCTTAAGGCCTATTAAAAGACTATACTTAAGTAAGGGTAATAATATTAGATCTTACTAGCCTTTACCCTTAACAGTATTATTAATATTATAATATATCTAGGGATAATAAATAGTAATAGCTTCTTTATATAGATATTATAGGGCTTATTACTAAGATATACTGCCTTTCCTATATTAAAGTTAGTTATTATTATAAATAACATAAGCTTCTATTACTAATAAGATATTTAGGAGGTATGTAATGCTGCTAGCGTTATACTTAAGTTTCTTCCTCTATACTTACTTAACTTTAACCTAATTAAGGCGTTTTTTAGTAATCTAAAGAGGTTATTCTAATAGCAATATACTATATAGAATTAAGATAAGGCTAATAAGTAAGATTTTAAAGACCTATTAGCAGACTGCGTAGTAGAAGTTAGGTAAGGGATAAAGTAAATAGAGGGCTACTTTTATAACTCCTTTATTAATTTTAAAGGCATAAAAAGGATTTTTAATAACCTTATTGTTACATAGAATATAGAGGTGTATTTTAGCTACAGTAGTGTTAAGACTGCCTCTAAGGCAGAGTAATTACTATTGTTAAAATAGGCTACAGTTAAGATAAATAACAAAAATAACATATTAAAAAGGATAAAAAAAACGTATTAAAAATAGCCTTATAGGCCCTTTATTAAAGTATAATAACTATTATAGCACTTCTACTACTTACTAACCTCTTTATTACTCCTTTTATTTACCTATCTCTTTATTTGCTGCTACCTAAATCTAATTACGTTAATAAAAGGCTAGCTGTAACTTTAATTAGGTTAGCTGCCTTTACGCCTAGCAGGTTAACAGTATTATCTTTATTGTTAATTTTATTATTAATTTTATTATTAATATTATTAAGTAATTAATTAAGTAAGGTATTAGGGAGAAATTAACTTAGTTAGAGGCTTAGTAATAATACTAGGCTTAGCCCTATAGGTAAGGATATAAATAACACGTCTGTAAAAGAGGTAAATTAGTAAGTTATTAACAGAAGGTATACCTACTTACTAAATCGCCTATTTTTAATAAGCTAACTATAAATATTTCCTTTATTAACTTTAGCTCCTTTATTAACTTTATTCTCCTTAATAATTAGGCTGCTAGCTTATAAAATTTTACTTAGTTACCTAGCTGCGTTAGTTAAAATTAATAATTATTATAACTGCTTACAAAAGGCCTATATTGTAAGAAAGGCCTTAATTAACTGCTTTAGCAGTCTAATTAGGCTAATAGATATACCTAACTTAGAGAAGTACTTAATTAGCAGTTACTAGATAATTATAAGGCTAGATGTAACTAATCTAAATTACTTAAGGGACTTATTAATGCTGCCTTTACTTACCTATTAGTTACCTTCTTAATTAGTAAACTACTTAATAAATTTATCTACTTTAACCTTCCTACTTAAGAGTAACTTTTCTTTATATTACAGCAGTAATAATAATAGTATTAAATTAGCCCCTCTTAATAGCGTCTGCAGCAGTAGTAGCAGTAGTAGTAGTAGCAGCCTAAACAGCGTTAGTATTACAGGCTAGGATTACATAGAGTAGTAGAGTTACTAACAGTAAGGTAGGGGTTAATTAGTTATATTATTTTAACCTACTCCTACCTACTAGGTAGGTAGCAGCAGTCCTCTTCTATTCTATCTTAGCACTCCTACTAATAACAGTCCCCTAACAGTCTTATAATAACACTCTAATTACGTTATTAAGCTGTAGGTTAGCTACTAGTGCTCCTCTAGTGCTTACCCCTAATAACCTAATATATCTAATTATTAGGCACCCCTAATAATCTAACCTATCTGTTACCTATAATTATCTATTCTATCCCTCTATATAGGTTATGCTGCTAACAGCCCTAATATAATCCCCCCTCCCCTAAAGCCTTATCCTAAGGCTTAGTTAGTAGTCTCCTACGTTATATAGCACTTAGTAACCCTCTAGTAGTTACCTATCCTATTATTAAGGCACTAGGTCTAGAGAACCTATTACCCTAGCTATACACTTAGATATAATATTATCCTCCTAGCTAATGTTAAAGTCTTTATACTTAACATTAGTATTTATTTTAGGCTAAATAATTAACTTATAATTATATCTCTTATCTGCTAAAAGCTAATAAAGTAGATAACCCCTTAGTAATCTACTAGGCTTCTTTACTTATAAGACTAATATAATTATACTTACTATAGACTAAACTACTATTATTACTATATAACACTATACTCTTATGTATAGTCTCCTCTATATATTTACTTAGATAGGTTCCTTCTACTACTCTACCTATAAGCCTCTAGTGTGCACCTTATACTCTACCCTTCTAAATTACCTTTATTATAAATTACTATTTATTCTATTATTAACTACCTTTATAGCTAAATTTAGTTACTACCTATATTATATATATTTACCTATTAAGCCTATTTATTATAGTTTTTCTAGGTTATATACCTACCTTTTAAATTTTTCCTTCTATAAGCTTCTTAATATCCTTTTTTTGTTATTTTTTATGTTATTTTTTATTATTTTTTACTGCCTCTTTTTTTTTAATTAAATATTTAATTTTGCTGTTATTACTACTGTTACTACTACCCCTACTCTGTTACTGCTATCCCCTTATCTGCTGCTGCTACTATACCCCCTAAGAACGCCCCTAAGATTACCTCTACTTCTACCCCTAAGATCCTAGCTACTATAACTGCTAAGGAGGTATACCTAAGCACCCCTAATAAACCCCTAATCCCCCCTACCTAACCTATCCCTTATATCTACTGCCTTTATTATATAATAAAATAGACCTTCTCTAATAAGGGTTCTATCCCTTATTATATAGATACTACTAGTAGGTTCTTTACTATTCCTCTAGTATACCCTACTAACCCTCTCTAGCTAGTAGTAATAAATATTTAGTATACTACTAGGCTTATAGTAAGCTTTATATTTCTATAAGTTATCTCTCTCCCTATATATAGTTACTTCTATAACCTTTATTAGGCCTTTACTAACCTTTTATAGCTCCTTTATGCTGCCTACTATATTACTACTAACCTCTACTACCTCTTTAATAAGATAGCTAAAGATAGCTCTACTGCCTTTAATAAGGACTAAGTAAGCTATTCTCTCTCTTCTATCCCCCTTTAAACACCTAGTAATCTACTAGTAATCCCTTACTATCTATTTACTAACTTTCTGCTATATAGGAGGCTAATTTAGCCTTTTAAATTATAGGCTAGAAAGCCCTTTAGGTAAAAGCAGCTTTACCTAACCTTTTTAAGGTAAAGTATAAGGCTAAGGACGCTAAGGAGGAGGTAGAGTTTTAGTTATAGGAGGTTATAGCTCTTATTAATAGTGTAGCTCTTACTAAGAAGTAGGTAACTACTGCCTTCTGCTAGGCTGCTACCTAGGTAGCTACTATTATTACCCTTAAGGCGTAGACTAAGGCTATTAAAGCCTAAACCTAAGCTATTATTTAGATAGTAACTCTTCTTTCTAGTGTTATAAGCTAACTCTATAAGTTTAATAAGGTTTACTTATAGGTTATATATATTCTTTTTTACTAATACCCCCTTAATACACCCTTAGTGCTTTATATACTAATTTTCCTTTAGAATTACTAGTCTCTTTAGGACCTTAATTCTAATTAAGGTTCTTCCTCTACCTCTATAGGCTAAAATACTAAAGTAGCTAGTAATAAGGATGCTTAGTATCTCCTTATTCCCTCCCTTTTTCTCTCTCTCTCCCTCCTTAGTACCCCCCTAGTAGTACCTTTAGGTAGGATCTTATTTTTTATATTTTAGTAGATAATTTTTTAGTAGGTAGCTAGACCTTTTAGGGTCTTAAGACACTTTTAGGCCTTTAGGTAATTTAAGCCTTCTTTCTTAGCCTATAGGCCTTCTTCTTTTACTTCTACTCCTTTAGTCTCCCTTTAGTAACCCTCTAGTGTAATACTTATTTATAGTTATCCCTTATAACTTATAATAAGTTACTTTAAGGCTTCTATAAGTTCTTTTCTTCTTTATACCCCTTCTACTTAATAAGATACTTTTAGTTTGTTAGTAGTCTCTAGTAGGTTACTACTACCTCTACTTTATATACGTCTTTATTATCCTTATTAATAGGGATATCCCTACTTTCTTTAACGTTACTATAGAACTTTTTAAGTTATAAAGGTAAAAATATATTATAGATATAGTACTTTAATTATAGGTTAAGTTTGTATACTACCCCCCTATTAATTACCTATATAACTAGAAATAGGCTTAGATACTTATCTAAGAGCTTCTTAGAGGGTTGTTTCTACTAGATGTTATACGTTGCTAGTAAGACCTTTTCTCTAACCTTAAACTTAATAGGGGTCCTTTATTAGTTATACTATTCTATATATATATTATTTAACTAGCTTAATAGCTATTAAATAGCCTCCTGTTACTATTATAATTAGCTAACTCTTTCCTTTACTATAGAGACTACAGTCTAGTTAATCCTAACGTAATAGATATTATAAAGCCTATTTAGCTAGTAACCTATTAGGGCTTCTACTAGTAATATGCTAGTAGCACTATAGTAGGCACTATTATAAACAAATTACACTATTAGTAGCTAGTCTGCCTAGTTGTTTTACTTAATGTTACAGTAGGCTTATAGAAAGTGTTTAACGTTTTAGTTTTACTATTCTGTCTAACTGTTAGTTTAGGGGTAGTATGTAGTGCTTAGCTTCCTTTTAATAGCTAACTAGTAGCACACCTCTACCTAGAAGCAGCTAGTAAACAGTAATCCTTAGTCTAAGACTATTAACTTAAGTACTCTATACTATAATATAACTTTATCTACTAGTATTATTACTAAAGTATCTATCTTTATTAACTTATAGGTAGGTATATAGAGGGTATACTTTATAAAATAGTTAACTACTACTAGGATACTATTAAACTGCTTACTTCTCTTCCCTCCTAACTTTAGGAGCTTTATAATAAAGTTAAGTAAGATACTTTACTATAGGTAGGTAGGCACTAGTAGGCTCCTAAGGGATCTATAAGGTATATAGTGCTATAGTTTTATCTATTAACATACTATATATATCTTAATATACTTCTTTACGTTCTTTTTTATTAATTTCTAGAAGAAGGATTTAGCTAGATGCTTTATTATACAGCTGTATCTTAGGTAGCTACTAGTTAGTTTGTTATAGTACGCTATTAGTATCTCTATCTTAAATCTACTGTTTTTAGGGATAACTAATTATCCTTTATACCTTACTACCCCCTCTATATCTCTGCTCTAACCTACCTACTTCTGCTATATAGATCCTAGTAGCTGTAGGTTAGCCTTCTGCTCTGTTCTAATCTCTTCCTTTAGTTTAGGTGTAAGGTCTTTAGGAAGTAGGGGCTACCTCTAACCCCCTAGTAACCCTCTAGTAGCCTATATACACCTAATTTATACTACCCTTAGTAAAAATCATCTAAGAAAGTCTTCTAGAAACATACTCCTCTTATAGTTAACTTCTTTATTAGTTAGTTAGTAATCTAAGCGTTATAAAAGCCTATTAGCTAGGTTTAATTTCTTAGGTTAATATTTAATCTTAAAGTTAAATATAGAAAGGTTCTATAGTATTTACGCCTAGCAGCTGTTTAGTTACAGCTTAGCAGTAAGGTAGTAGTAGCCTAGGTGATTAGTAAGAAAGACAGTTTAGTGCTAATTATATAGTAAGAAATAGTGCTATTACTCTACTGCCTTATATATAGCTAGTAGCTTAGCCTCTAGTGTACTATATTATAGCTCTACTCCCTATAGTTTTTAAGATATATACGCTATAGGGTGCTATTACTAATTATATAGTTAGTATAATACTACCTTAATTACAAAAGTAAATATATCTGTCTTAATGTAAATAGGCAGCTTTAGGTTAAAGTAGTATAGTATAGAGGCTATAGTAAATAATACTTTAAGTTACTTAAAGGCCTCTAGTGCCTTACTAGTAATTAATAGGGGATAACCTCCTTTAGTAATTAGCTAGTTAGTTAATAAGGTATATACCTTTATGTAATTCTAGATAAAGCATTAATAGAAACCTATAAACCCTAAGAAGACTTATATTTTATAAACGCTAGTAGGCGCTAGCTACTTAATAATAGCCTGTATATAGTCCTCTTCTATTATAATGCTATCCTTAGAGACTATAAAGCCTAAGAAGCTAATAGACTGTTTATTAAATTTATACTTCTTAAGGTTAGCTACTAACCTAGTAGCGTCTAAGTAGGTAAGCACCTACTTTACTGCTTCTATATAAGCCTCTTTATTCTTTAAAAAGATAAGAATATTATCTAGGTAAATAATATAGATAATATCTACTAGGCCTATAAAAGTATTATTAATATAGGCCTAAAAGGTAGTTAGGGCGTTAATAAGCCTAAATAGTATTACTTAGTACTTAAAGTAACTATACTATATATAGAAAGCTATCTTCTATTTATCTTCCTTATAGATAGCTACCTAGTAGTACCTATCCTTTAAGTTAAATTTAGTATACTACTTTACCTCTAATAGGCAGTTAAGAATCTTAGTAATTAAGAGTAATAGTATTTAATTCTTAATAGTAATCTAGTTAAGCCCTTAGTAGTTAATATAGAGGTATAACTTACCTCCCTTCTTTAGTATAAATAGGATAGGTATACCTGCTAGGCTTTTAGATTATTATATCTATCCTTTTGCTAGCGCTTTCTTAATATACTCTTAGAGGGTAGCTAGCTTAGGCTCTACTAGTAGGTATATAAGGCCCTATAGTAGTTTAGTTCTTAGTTCTAGGTTAATAGTATACACCCTCTTACTAGTGCCCTCCTAGTGCCCCTTTATATTAAAAACGTAGGCCTAGTTAGTGTACTTATCTAGTAGTATAGGTCCTTTTTTCTCTTACATTCTAATCTCTTATATATAATAGACTTTAGACCTTATTATAAAGGTTGCTTTAGCTTCCTTTATAGCCTTCCTAATAGCCTTTTACCTAATTACTAATTTAATATTCTCCCCCTTAACTTATATATCTAATTTAGTATCTTCTAGCTAAGGTTAGGGGACGCTAGTTACCCCTAGGGGATCCCTAGGATTATAATATACTCCTCCTCTAGTATTAATACCTAGAAATAATAGCTCTAAGCCCTCTTAGTGCTAAGGTTATCTATTACCTATATAATTAGGACTTTCTAACTGTAATTAGAAGCGCTTAATCCCTATAGGCCTTAAAGCTTTAGTTTGTTACTAGCCTGCAGTAGGTAACTAGTTAGTAATAACACTCTCTAGTTAATTATATTATAGTTAGCACCTATATTAATTATTATCTTCTCTTTCTTTTATATCCCCCTAACCCTTACCTATAGGGTTACTTTAAACTACTAGCAGCCTATCTCCTCTGCCTAAGGTATATTAATTATATTAACCCCTATTATAGCAGCTAGGGTAGTACACCTTCTACCTAAGTGTCTTAGTTAGCTACACTAATAGTAGTTAGTTTTCTAATACTAATTAGAGTAGTAGCTCTTATTATTATAATTATAGTATATAATAGTTAATTAGTCTACTGCTGCTAACCCTCTATTAGGTTACATACTGTCTTACTACCCTATTTAGCTTAGTTTTAATAGTTTGTTACTTATTAGAGTAAGTATATCTTATAGTTTAGTTTTTACTTCTATAGGGGTTATCTAAACTATCTCCTAAGGCAGCTACCTAGTAGGCCCCTAGGGTGCACCCCCTTAGTAGTTTGTAACTATTTAAGCCCTCTATGTAATTCTTCTAGTTATTTCTACTTACTTTATAATTTTATCTAATACTTCTTAATTATCTAGTAGTTTATAGGCTATAATCTTATCTTATAAATTAGGGAGAATATAGTTAACTATATTAATTACCTATAGCCTCTTAGGTAGCTAGTTAGGGCACTCTGCTTCTAAGGCTTTATACTAGTTAATAAAGGTTTAGTATAACTATCTTAGTTTCTAGCGTTTATCCTCTAGCTCTGCTACTATATTATATACCTTTATATTCTTATTAGTAACGCTATTATGTAGCTACTTTTTTATTACTAGCTAGGTGACTTTTGTTTAGTTATTTCTATAGTGTATATCTATATAGGTAGCCTACTAGCAGGCTATAGGTCCTTTAAGGTATCTACCTATATAGATTACCTAATTACAGTTATTATCTATACTAGAAATAATAAATTAACCTATAAGCTTAAACTAGAAGTTAGATAGCTTAGCCTAGCTTCTGCCTTTATAATATAGGGGCGCTATATATTTTCTATAATTATCTAGTTTTTATTATTTAGGTGCTACCTGCTTCTTAGCTAGTATACCCCTAGTAAGTAGTATATCTATATTAGCACTATTTTAAAGTGCTAACATAAGGTTAAGGTTCTTCTGCTTCCTAGCCTTATTAATTTTAGCCTAAAGTATTTCTTAGACTTACTTTACTGTTATCTTATTAACAGCCTTATAAGTATACTAATTAGCTGCTAGGGTATCTATATTATTATCCTAGGCGCTACTAGTAGTGCCTTAGTTATCTCCTTTATTACTCTTATTATAACTAGTAGTCTCTTAGTAGGTTAAGACCTTATTATTATCTATTATGCTAGTTTCTTATATATCCTGCTTATTATAGGTGCTATTCCTCTAGGAGGTAGTAGTAGTTCTCTTAGGTGCTATCTTACTCTACTAGTTAGTACGCCTAAAGGTAGGTAGAGGTTAAAACGTATTATAGGCTAGGATTATATAGAGTAGTAAAGTTACTAACAGTAAGGTAGAGGTTAATTAGTTATATTATTTTAACCTACTTCTACCTACTAGGTAGGTAGCAGCAGTCCTCTTCTATCCTATCCTAGCACTCCTACTAATAATAGTCTCCTAATAGTCCTATAATAACGCCCTAATTACGTTATTAAGCTATAGGTTAGCTGCTAGTGCTCCTCTAGTGCTTACCCCTAATAACCTAATATATCTAATTATTAGGCACCCCTAATAATCTAACCTATCTATTACCTATAGTTATCTATCCTATCCCTCTATATAGGTTATGCTGCTAACAGCCCTAATAGTTAGGTTAATTAGTTAATACTGCTGCTGTTACTATTACTACTAAGTATAAGGAGACTAAGTGTATTAAGGCTATTATAACTAGCCTATCTCTATAGCGCTAAAGAATAAGTTAATAACTATATTTCCTATAGTATTATTACCTATTAGATATATAGTAGCAGTTAGCCTAGCTAGCTAGCCTACTGTAGCTTTATTATCTACACCCTACTTTACTACCTTTCCTTTACCTTTTATACCTTTTACAGTATGCTGTTAACTAAAGGTAATTACTATACTTAGCAGAGGATTATTAATTAAAATACCTAGCTGCTGCTTTAATATTACCTCCTGCTACAACTTAAAGTCACCTAGCGTAAGTTAAAAGTGCTCTTTTCTAAGTATAAAGCACTAGTTAGTATCTAGGCTTTACCTATTACTGTTATAATAACTAGTCTAATTAGCATACTAATAATACTTTATTAGCTGCTAAAATAACCTCTCTTTTAGATTTACCTATTTAACTACTTTATTAATTATTAAATTTAATGTAGGCTTTTTTAGCTTAAAGCGTAGAGGCTAGCTAATTAGTTAGCTGTAAGGCTTTTATAATAGTATTTTACCTACCCTAGTTAGCTTAATTACAGCTGCTACTTTTATTACTTTTATCTATACTAAAGTACCTAAGGCTAATGTAATTATCCTAACGTTATATATAATTTTAATTATAAAGAATACGTTAGAAAGGCGTCTATTAATTAACATAAGTTACTTAGCTATAGCAGCCTATAGTAAGTCTAGCTATTTATTATTCACAGCGCTAAAGTCGTTATAAAAGTATATAACTAATGTCTTTATAGTTACCTTCTTTTTACTAAATTTAATTAATAACTATCTCTTTCTTAAGAGGTATTACTCTTAAAGTTAGCTTTAAATATAATCTCTTATCTCCTTTAATAACTGCTTCTCCTATTATATCTATATAATATTACTAGCTAATAACGCCTTTATCTGCTATATAGTTTAAAAAGGGTAGATAATTAGTACTAATACTACACTAAGAAATTAAGGCTTAATTAAGAAGTAAATATTTAGCTTATAATTAATAGGAAAAGGCGTAGGTATACTTTATTACTACTATAAAGGTAATAAAGTATGTAGTTATAAGGCCTATAATAGCGTCTTAAAGGGAGTTTTAAAAGGGTTATTATAGTTATTAAATTATACTATAACTTTATAATTAGAGGGGTCTTTAATAAGCTTAAATTACAGCTAGTAGGTATAGCTTTTAAAGGCTTTATTAATTACATTATTAATTACGTTATTAAAGGTGTTATTTTTGCTATTTTTATAGGCTTTATTAAAGGTATTGTTTTTATAGCTTTTAATAATTATGCTTTTTTATAGCTATTATTAATTACACCTTTCTTATAGCCTTAAGATATCTACGCCTTTATAGCCTTTACAGCCTTTATTAACTTTATTAACTTTATAGCCTTTATTAACTTTATAGCCTTTACAGCCTTTATAGCTTTTACAGCCTTTATTAACTTTATTAACTTTATTATCTTTATTAACTTTATAGCCTTTATTATCTTTACTAATCTTATTATCTTTATTAGGATAACTTTTTTACTACTTTACTACTACCCTCTTTACTACTTTCTTTACTATAATTAGACCTTTTATCTTTAAGATAATTAACTTAAGCTTTATTTATAGTAATAGCTACTTTATAATAATTCTTATCTAACTACTACTTAGTAGCTTACTAGTAGGTTAATTTTATAATAAGGTTATAATAACTATAGTATATACAGCCTTATAAGTATAAGTATAATTAGCTAGTAGCACTAAAGATAGACCCTCTATATTACTAGCTGCTGCTATAGAGGTCTTAGGCTGTTATTTTAGTAGCATCCTGTTATTACTACAGTTTAATTAAAGCTATTTAGACGCTTAAATATATGTAGATATAGCCTTTTTATAAGGTTACCCCCTTAGCTAGCCCTTACTAGGGGGCAGTACGTGACATCTAACGATTTCACAGTCTACGCATAGACGCGTTATTTAATTTCAAACGCTGCCTACGCAACGCAGAGTAATTAACACTTGTACCATACGGAAACCTGCTTTGTCAGCCGTGCTGTACTCTGTACTTACGCAAACTTGCAAGCGGCATGGCTCCACTTTAGGAAATAGGAAGGAAACCATCCAATCGCCGCAGATCCGGAACAGTAGTTTCTCTGTGCTCCCCCTTTGGCTGGGATTGCTCCTATCTGCACGACGCTCTGAAGCAACTGTCGGTCTGCCCGCCTGCCCAAGAAACGATAGTCCTTCAGCTTCGCCAGACTCTCCATCAGATTCAAATCAGCGCCCTCAAGAGAACCCGTAAGCCTGAACTCATCCATTTCATCAACAAGAACGAGACAGGGTCCGACAGCGGCCTGATAGGCGAAGAGATGGATAATGATCCGCCTTCAGGATCCGACACAGAGTCGATCACTGTTGCGCGAAAGGCCAGCAACAGAAACAACAGTGTCGCCAAGGCACTGAAGAACATCCCTTCCATCGAGGACGACGTCTCGTATCTCCAACCGGACTTCGACCCCAACAGCCTCCCAGTTCCAAAACTTCGCAATATTTTCCTGGCGCACGACGTAGCCTACAGGTCTGCAAAGACAAAGGCCGAGTTGGTGGACCTGTTCGTGAGAGAGGTTACACCGAGAGCAGCTGCCACGTTGGAAGCCATGACGCGTGTCAAACGTTCGGATAGAGGCATTGTTGACGTTGGCTGTTAAACAACGAGACGGTGGGTGGGGAGGATAGTCACGACTCGCCCGGCGATGGAAGTGCGCCACAGGAAAAGACTTCCGCATCCTATGTATCGGCGAATGCGATGAAATTCTTATGGACCTGACTCTTGTTTCGCAAGTAAGACTTGGGAGAAGCAACGCACACTTCCTGACAGTATGTTAAGTATAGTCCAGTAATTTTCAACGTCTTCAACCTCCACTGGCCCGTCGCCGCGCCACGTCTATCTCGTAGGTGGCCAGTCCGTTTATTCTCGTTTGTCATTTTGTAGGGGATACAGTGAATCTCCATCTTAAAGCAGCTCAGAGCAAAAAAAGGGAATAGCCACCGACGTAGCCGAGGTATCCAAAGGCTTCCCCTGGCCGGCCTAGAAAAGCTTCAACTCGTCAGAGCGCAGCGCAGATGAAGGCAGGCAGGCCGCAAAATTCAGCCCATGCCATCCATCTACCAACCCGCCAAGCGATTCGGGCCCATCCGCCGCAAGCCAAACGCTAGTTTCATTCGCTTTCTCTCCTCAACAACGGCTTTCAGGACTAAGTCAGGTTAGAGAGGTGGCTAATGATATTCTCCAGAAAAAAAGCTGCGTCTTTAGACAACAAGCTCGTTGTTGGAGCCAGTGCACAGTATGGCAGTTGTTTAGGCGAGGCTTGTGGGCCAGCAAAGCACATAGGAGATGGAAAGATAGCAAAATCGGACCTAAACCCATCTAATAACCGGGAGTCTAGCAAGCATTTAGTTCGCTATCAACTCAAGCCAAATACTTTCTTAATTTAAGTGAATTAAGAGCCGCAGACTAAACAACTGGTGGCGGCTGGCTGGTGACGACGAAAGGATCAGTTCTAGTACATGCCCGCAATCGCACTGAGGCCTGCTGTTCACAAACAAAAAGACATACAACACCAGGTATTCGCTGATCGTCACCGACTCAACTACTAATCCGGCCCTCAATGGCTTATCTATGGGAGAGCGGACGGGATCCCGAGTTCTCCAGTGGGTATGGTCGTATGTGCTAGGGAGGAGCGGTAAAGATAATTATATCAGTATGGTGGGGGACGAAAGGGGTACAGCAGGAGATTTGCGCGCCGCCATGGCCATGTCTTCTGATGAATTTTTAAGTATGCTGAACTCGATTAAGAAGCGGTGGTAATGTCAAGGACACCAGTTTCTTGGTAGATGTGTGATTGAAATTAAGCACCTCGGCACCTTGGCACCCACGAGAGGCTATTACTGAGACGTAGACGGGCGTTCAAGACTAGCATTATCATGCAGGACGGCATGTTGAATGGAGACTTCGTTTCCTTGATTCTTAGCACTAACCCTCGCAACTTCACTCGCAGTTTCTTCAAGGCATATACACAAACAGGCTACAAATTTCTCCGATTTGGTTATTTCATGCACACAATAGAAAGAGTTGATCGCTATCAAGGTGTGTAGCCTTCTTGTAGCCACACGTGACACATCCAGCTTCTACAGCCAGTAATCACAGCCAAAAAGAGCTATACATAGATTACACATACTCGTCTCTGTCTGTCAGCCGAAAGGCCACGGTCCCCCCTTTTGCTGCAGAATCACTCGTACTGCCCATCCTCGTCATCCTACGGAAACGGGAAACCACTCGCCATCAGGAAAATGATGCGGCTCTTCTGCTGGAGCTTGACAAGAACAAATGGTACGACTATGAGGGGAACTGCGGGCCATTGAAGTCCCGAATGGAACGGCGTGAGTTGCTGGTGCGCGGTCGCTTTGTTTGGGTCTTCGAGGGGAGGTCAGAAAGACGAGAAAAGATCAGCGCTAGCGTTTTTAGTGCTTGAGGTTAATAGGGGCTCAGTGATGGTAGGTAGCTTGTGTGCTAATGTGCTGCTGTTTCTTAACACCACAGAAACCATATACTGTTTTCAGTGCTGGGTATAGCACTTATACTGTGTTTCCTATTGTTTTTTTTTTCTTCCATATTGTGTACCTGTGCGACCTCAAGAGGGAACGCCTTGGCCACGTACCTTAGTGCTAATGTGCTGCGTGCACCAAACGCGGGCCGATCCGCTCTTCGCCGGTGGCCGTTTAGCCCGAGGTAAAAGACTTTATCCTAGTGACTCCGTATCCAAGCATTCACGATCTTAGGCCTGAGAAACCCTTGAAAACCACATCCAAATCCGCACTGATTCAAGACTATAATACCCAAGCTGTTGTTCAAAGTCCTAGAATAAGCATTGGATGATGAACTTCAAAAGTGTAGCAGACACCTCGCACTTTGAGTTGAGCATGTCACTTTAGCGCCACAGCGCTCTCGTTTTATTATGTGGTCTGCAGGCTTGGGTTCGAAGTGCATAGATTATGTTACGAAGGAAAAACACTGACTACTACAGCACTCTACATATCAGCAAAGACCGATCCCTTTTATCCTCTTTCTGTATATCTCTCTCTCTATGCCACTGGTGTGTGCAGCACTTTGAACGTATCCGTCACGTAGCAACACTTTTTGCCGACGGTATGAACGAATAGACTTACAGTCTTACATCCAAGTAAAAGCGTCGTGGTGTAGTACTGGGCTTTGATATAGCTGATGGTCTTGCCCAACTAATTCACCTTTAAGAGGGAGGCTGCGTTGAGCACTCCAGGAACTGCCGTGACTCAACGCGTCATGGCTACTCAGAAGCAGAAATTAGCTGCCTTGCCGTCTTGAAGACGTCGAGTCGTCGCTAAATGCCGTCGTAACGCAAGTTTACGCTTTCACCAGATAGTCCACCACACGCAAGAAATGATGATTGATAGCGTTGCTTTGGCGCTGTGACTGTCACATACGACCACACCCATCGGAGAACTCGGGATCCCGTCCGCTCTCCCATAGATAAGCCGATGAGGGCCGGATTAGTAGTTGGGTTGGTGACGACCAGCGAATACCTGGTGTTGTATGTTTTTGACTGCTTTTTGTGTAGCGTTGCGTTACCCACTAAGTCAAAGCACCTACTTTTCGCCCACCCCCCTATTTCGCCTACCTATAAACAAGGCTATCCCTATTATAACTACTAAGTTTAATTAACTATTAACCTTATCTAGATACTACTATAATACAGCTTTTAGCTTTACTAGGTAAATTAGCCTTACTGGATTTATCTGTAATATCCTCTTTTTTGCTAGCTTTAATCTAAGCCTTCTAGATGTCCTTAATGTTAGTAAACTTAGTGTTTAGGTTAATCTAGACTGCCCTTCTTTTCCTTACTGTAGTATTAGTAACTTAGGCCTATAGAAGCTCTAGCTAGTGCTAGGTAGTAGCTAGGCTGTAGGCCTGCTTACTAAAGCCTTTTTTTACCTTTATAAAAAGGAGGCGTTAAGTACTAGTATTATTATCTAGCTCTATAAATAGCTTTAGTTAGCTAGCTAGATCCTTTATCTTCCTAGGCGTTAACTATACTACTATAGATAACGTAGATACCTATTCTTTAGCTTCCCTACCTTCTTTACCTCTAGACTGCCTTTTGCTAACCTAATCTAATAATGCTAATAGCTTTAGTGTTATTAGAAGTAGAAGGGAGCTTATAAGGGGTTTTACTATAAAGATAGGCTATAGGCTAGCCTATTTCTAGCTATTCTTAATGTTCTTTATTATTAGGCCTGCTAGATAAGCCTTTTAATAATAGCTAAGGAAGCTTCTTTTACCTATTATAGTAGAGTTATTCTACTAATTAAGGTATCTAAGCTCCTTCCTATAGGCTGCCTTTATAAGGCTAAAGACTGTAATATTAAGTAGCTAGAGGATATAGGAGGTATATAGCAGTAGGAATAATAGATAGATATTATTAATATAATAGAGCTATATAAAATCTATTATTATATAACTCCTATAGCTATTAATAACTAGCAGTTTAGCCTCCTTCTTACCCTCCTTACCTTAGGAGGCAGTCTAAGGGATAAAGACCTTCTGCAGCTATTTAAATATAGTGTTATCTATAGTCTATATATTCTTTATTATAGTAAATTACTATCCTTTATAAGGGCTAAGATCTAGAGGAAACTATTACTGCTAGACTGTCTTACCCTTATATATAATAAGGGGATTTAGAGCATAGCCTAGGGTAGAGATGCATTTAATAATAGATACCTATACTCTTAACCTAGGCTGTTTCTTATAAATAGACTTTATCTTAGATATGCTTAGCACTAGCCTATTAAAGCCTTAGCCCTTAAGGATACTAGTCTTATCTATATTATATCTATTAGCTAGTTTAATACTAATAATCTTTAGTATAGTAAGTAGTTTAAACTAGTCCCTAATAACCTTAGTAGATACCTTATTAACATACCTAGAATTAATAGGGTAACTTCTCTAGACCTTAACTAAAGGATTCCTATTAATAAAGGCTGTTACCTAGCCTTTTCCTATAGGCTCTATATCTCCTATAGTATAGAGGATTCTTACTGCAAATAGCTTTACTTAGGTATAGGTTAGAGTAACGCTAAGGGCATACTAAATGTAAATCTATTTAGCTAGCTTAGCCTCCTAACCTATAGAGAGTCTCTAAAGGTTAGAAAAGGTAAGTTACCTTAGTTAGAAGCCCTTAAGGTAACTATAAAGTATTAAACGTAGTACACCCTATTTAATTAATACTTTCTAGAGGGACTGCCTATTAGTAACTACTTCTAAGGCCTAATTAACCTTATATTTAGTATATATGCTTATAGGGCTATAAAAAAGGTATACTAAAAAAATAAAGCTATTTAGATAAAAACTATAAATGTTGTAATAGTTAGAAAAAGGAGGAGGTTAGTAGTTATGTGTGGTGATAAGGCATTTTTAGGTGGGCGAAATGGGGGGGTGGGCGAAAAGTGGGTGCTTTGACTTAGCTGAACTGCAGCGGAAGGTCAGGTAGATACATGTGCCCTGCGTTATGAAGGAGTGCTGTTCACGTCGCGAATAGCTTATTGACCTGTTGATGTGTGCACTGCTATGCGTCTAGACCTCCTAGCCGGAATGTCTATACTTGAGTAACTTTTCTTCCATCCACTCCGTTTCAATGATTCCATGCGCTGCAAATTTTTTTTTGCAGGGTTGATCTTGGCGTCAATACCCTGCGGTTATACCTTGCCCTGGTCCTCTCTTTCATCCGCATAGACATTGATAACTTACTGCGTCGAAAGACCAGATATGGGTTTGAGGATGGGATCAGCTGGCCTTAGACGCTGTGTCTTGTCTGCTGTTTCCCAATGCATGAGGTGGGCGACATAAGGTAAGAACCAAGCATGTTGTTGTTGTTAGCAAGATAAATCATAAGCAGGGGCAAAAGTCTGCGTTGCTGCGTTGGGTTTGACCGAAAGAGTGATAAAAAGAGTTCTGTAACGGTTAGACGAAGAAAGGATGCGAATGTTATGTTATCGTTTACCTTATGTGCTGGCTTCCTGCTTAGGTGCCAGAGTCTAGGTAAGTTGGAATGCCAGCACGTGTACGGACCTGATCTTTCATCTTGCCACGCAACCAAAAGATCTGGGGGTTTGATGCGAGAAGACCTTAGCCAGAGCCAGAGTCGAAGCACTTGATTATCCTTATCTTTGATAGGGAGATTGAGTTGGCGGTGCTAGAAATGACATCGGTAGAATTTGTTCGCAAGTGACGTCGGTAGTGCCTCAAATTCATTTTGCCCCTTCGCGAAGCGATTTCTACAGCAAGCGTGACGCATTTGGGCTAATGGCAGGCGTGATGATCCAGGAGCCGTGATGTCTAAACCAGCATCTGATACATCGGGCGCCAGATGGCCTGGAAATTAGAGCTGATGAATGAGGACGATCTAGGCTTGTGTAGTTCGTCGTCGTGAGCCAGTACGGCTGGCACAAAGTCCTCAGGTTTCTCAACTCACACGGCACCAAGGAGCGACCATAGGGCCCAAACGTCTAGTGTCCTCCGCCAACTAACACAACAACGATAGCTAGGCGTACGAATAGATCCGTCATGGCTGGTGCCGGTGACGGGTGTGTATTGTTGCGAAAATAGTCGGTTGAAGTTCAGGATGTCCACGAATAGCTGGGTGACTGATCTCCTTTATCCTTTTTTTGTGTCAAACTCAGCTCAAGCAAGATTGATCAACACGCCCGGTACTTTCGCCAATATGCAAGTCAGGACGATCAAGGAACGCTGCAAGGAGGCGCCGCCACAAAAGCCAACTAGTCGATCGCATGACAGGAACGCCGGCAAGCGCGTGGAAAACAAAGATAAGCACAACAATGCCACACTTATTGGCTCCATTATGCTGTAATCCCTCAGAGCTATAACCTGGGTGCTACTGCTAGGAATGTTTCCAGTTTCAATTTAAGCCGGTCAAGCAACTGTGTCCTAGATAGGCCAGACTCGCTTTAGCAGATAGAACGGCTTATGACGGAAAACTTGTATCCGCAGGTTACGATGATACTATAACTCTCGCACAAGTCCCTAAAGTACAGTAAGCAACGTTCATTATAGGCGCCTTTTGCTCCTTTCAGGGATATACTAGTAAAAAACAACGTCATCATCATCATCATCATCATCTTTCAGCTGGCTGATAGAAGCTGTAGAGCGTTGCTCAGTTCCAGGTGGCTTCCAGCCTTCAGTAAGTTCAGTAACGTGAGGGGCGTCGCTCTAGTAGCCAGAGTCGTCTGGGTCATCTCCTTATTCGACCTGCAAGCAGATATTGCCAGTAGTAGGATCAGACGGTAGGACAACGGTTGGCTCAGACAGGCCTAGAAACAAACTCACATTAGCAACATTCACGCAGGGTACGTTTCAGTGCCTGTTCTTAGCAGCCATATCAGGTACGATGGCTCAAGCCTGTGCTCCTATTATGGCTGGGCGAGTCTTTACAGACCTGGAGACTGTCTTAAGGGGATAACTCTAGTTGAATAACCAAGCAAGGTTTCAACGTCTAGGGACTTCCCAGTAACTGCTGCAGTTTAGTATATGGTACCATGAGGCCAGATGACGCGAAATGTTGTAACTTGTCGTGTCTGCAAAGACTAAGTGTCTAACTACTTCCTAAACCCACCTTTCGCGGTCCATGAGGATGTCCTAGCCAGGAGAACACTAATCTGATGTCGGTTTCTCTAGAAGCCAAACATCGCATTGCCGCCTTTTGGCACTACAGCGCCCTCTTTATCAACTGTTAGATCTAACCACCTCCCGAGTGCATGCGACAAGAATCACAAGATACGGGCGCACACCAATGTCAGCAAAAATGCCACAAGGTACCTCTAGGGCAAGGGAGACACGTAAACTAATAGCCGCTTAGACTCACTGCCGTGAAGTCCAAGGTGTTAAAATCGGCGACCTGTTATTACATGCTATCCTTGCCACACATCCGCCGGCCAAAATCACAATGGCCTGGTGATGATAATAGGCAAAAATCAACCAAAACATGACATACAACACCAGGTATTCGCTGGTCGTCACCGACCCAACTACTAATCCGGCCCTCACTGGCTTATCTATGGGAGAGCGGACGGGATCCCGAGTTTTCCAGTGGGTATGGTCGTACGTGTCATTACAATCCAGATTGTTGGATTGTATACTACTACACAGTTCATTTTAGTGACATTAATACGTGCTGAGTATAGTAAGGAAAGACCTAAGTTAACATGCAGATATAGCTTACATCTTACGTATATTTAACTATTGTAACTCACTAAGGCCTTAATTTCATAAGGTTGTAATTATCTTATTAATAGAAGCTAGGGCTAGGCTAGTGGGTTGTATTTACTATTTAGGTAAGAAGAGCAGAAGGATGGCTATTGATAATCTTATTACTATCACGCATAGAGAATAATGTTACTGTTTTGATAATGCTACTTTTGTAAGATGGAAATAAAAAAAAAAGTCGCTGTAAGGCTCTATAAGATCTTTATTGATATCGGTTGAACCGCTACGTCTAGGAAGAGCCTAAGATTAACCAGATGACAAGACTTCCCAAGAAGTAGATTAAATGCATGTGAAGACCTGTTTAGAGACTTCTCAATCTCGCTTGTCCTCGTGTCCTTTGTTTTCCGTCTGATTGTACCCATCCTAACTTTGGCTATTTTACACAGCCTGTAGCAGTTCTCTGGTTCATTTATGCTGATAAGTTACAGGCGTTCCGCCAAATATTCGGCGTACTTCTCCGTGCCCACGTAATGCAGCTGATCCACGGGGTCATGTGTGCATATCCTCATTCTCCTCCTCATGCGTACTATGCCCATCTCTGTGTTCTTCCTCACACTGTTCATTCTGGTACGTCTTGCTTCTATCTATTACCTGAAACTCGTCGGTTCTCAAGTCCGTGATATCGTCCTGTATTTGCTCTGCGCTCCCAACTGCGTGTTCCAATGTGTTCTCGTCCCGCCGCGCTGCACCTTCATCATCCACGCTGTCTCCATGATGTTTTTCTTCCTGATGGGGATTAGAAGCAAGAATTTGAACCTCTTCTGTACGTGAGACGGGACGGTCTGCGTCAGACGTCGCGTCTGTACCAGCAGTGGTCAAGTCGATGGGTCCGGTGGAAAAACGTGCACGACGCGGGGGACGAAGTGGCGGCGTTCGAAGGAGTCCACGAGGGCTTGCCTGGTGGTGTTCGGGAACTTCGGCCTCTGCCTCCATAGCCCGTTTGAGACCCCGGCCGGGCCGTCGCGGCGGAGTCTGCAGGAGGCCGAGCCGCGACGGAGACGGCGTGACGGCGGCATCATCGAGCGGGGCCGGGTGGGGGCGCTGCGGGGTTGCAGGGTCGTTGCCTTCGCGATGCATGGGTTGAAATGTGCATATGCATCAGATATGTGTGACGGGCTTGAACGAAGGGTGAGCCGGATTGACTGGTTCAGGTGGTCATGCGGTTTTGAGACTGGTGCATCAGGAGGTGTGCTGTGAAAACTTTGCAGTAGATCTGTATCATTTTCTTTGAGTGGCTGGGCCATGATGTTATCTCTATAACCCATTATCTAATAACTGCAGGGATGCTGCCTGCAGAATGATGTCATTCATCAAATCAATAACCCAATGCTACTCAGGTTGTCACTGCAGCGTTTGATATATCTTATCCCATGAAGCCATCGTGGCTCGTCGCCGACAGATGTTGCCCTGCTAGTAAATATGAGATGACCACCCAGGTGGGTGATAAGCAGCGAATAGTCTTTATACGTGGAACATAGTCAGCCGAAGTCCGCGGTGTTAGAAATCCAAAATGCAATGCATTCATTCAAAACCTTAGCTGTGTTGGAATTAACATGTCAATGTCTCGAAGTTCAACACTATTAATGTAGACCCGTCTCGGCTACTTAAGCTGCTAGGCGAAACGAGGTTTACCCGTGCATTGAGCAGATATTTACTCCAGACCATGTCTCTGCCTGCTTCGAAAATAGGTCGAACTGACGACGTCGCTGCAGTCAGCACAACAATATCAACAAATATGTCTTCCTTGGAAGGACCCTGCCACAGAACATCAACAAATGCTTGATCGGACACGTCGCATTCCAGGCCTAGCACCTGTGTCTTGGGGAACTCGGTTCAAAGGCGAGAAGCGGCCGAAGCAACAAAGCTGGAGCGTCGTGCGACGAGGACGATCCTCTTTGTGCTGGCTTGAGCAAAAGCTTGGGCGATTGCAAAACTAATACCTGAATGACCACCTGTGATGGGTACTGATTTTCCCACCTGAGAAAGTTCTGCTCGGGAAGGCGAGATTTCAGGGTATGCATCTTTGTGGATGGTCTTTGTAATGATAAAGCCAGTAGAGAGAGATTTGATTGCGGATGCTATGATGCTAAATAGTTCGATAGGAGAGCTGGTTGAGATTTCTAGGTTTCAGAGAGCGTACTGTGAAATCGCGATGATACAGAAGGAGGTGAAAACTGCAGCTGTCTTACATTCAACGGAAAACGACACAACGCAGATATTTACAAGTATGTTGTGGGTGACTTTCTTGTATGACGCCGAAGCATATTTTGTATCAAGTTTTTCAATGACAGCGTCCCTTAAAGAATGCTAGTTAAGTCTGGATATTTCATAGGCCAACCTGGATAAGGTGGCAGCGAAGTTGCTAACACGTTTGCATTGCAGTTCCGCAGGTCCGCCGAAACACTCCTGCTTGTAGACCTTGGCAAAAAGGAGAAGAAGGAAAACACTAACCGATCTCCAAAGAGAGATGGTTTCTGCGATGCGAATGTCAAGTGGCGGAGAAGGCCCCGTGGGAATGAATGGGTGACATGTGTGAGTGCATATCTGCNGGGGGGGGGGGGGATAGACATAAGTGAGGAATTCGACACCGCTAAAATGTTAGCGTCGCACCTCCGCATCTTCTCCGCAATTCTATTCGCATTCCTGGGCGGCTGTTATTGTGCTGCCGGCCTATCATACCTCTGTAACTCCACCGCAACCCCCCTGATATCCTGGATTGACTGTCTTTTGGAAACTTAGTCTTAGCAGTCTCACAACAGCTAGGTTAAGAGGAAAACTGTTGGTAAGTACCTCAAGAGACAGAGACACAGATCGGTGCCTGAAAAGATCCTGTTCTGGTACACAGTAGGAGTGCGTCTAAAGGCGGACGAGAGATGTCCGCGATAACCTCACGAAAGTGGACACAATCATACGGACCGGTCGAAACAGTTATTTATAACCTCTCATAGATCATACCATTCGATCTGTTAACCTTGTATGTAGGGTTGCTTCACTGCTATCAACCAATAGTGGCTAGTGGCGTGTGCAATTAACCCGCAGTATGGCGCCCATTGAGTTCGTCAGACCACCAACCAAGGTACAGCCCTAGACATCTATTAACAAGCACCTAGACCAAGTTTCAGATTATGTAAGGGCAGCTAACATAAGATTAGGAGAGCGTAAAAAGTACTTGAGCAGCAGAACAATAGCGAATGTAAAGACACCGTTGCGTAGCCAGACTCTTCTCTTTGCAGCATGGAGTGCTTAGAAAGTCGACCCAAGATGTTCCTGCCAGGGTCAAAGAGATGCAAGTACAGGACAACGCAAAGATGCTTCGGTTTCCGCTGCAAATAGATTTGAAGTTTTCCATCAACCCACTTTCCCCTGAAACCTGATCAGATTGGCGATTCACGACTGTATCAAGGCCTCGAAAAGTGTTTCAACCTAGACGATAGTTCTGGCTAAACTGGGAATATATTTTTGAAAATAGAATCGCTTCCCTGCGGCAGGAGTCTGACAGTTTGTAAACTTGATGCCTATTCAGTGACGACATTAGGTTTGCGGCTCGTCTGGGAAAACACTTGTGAGAACAAGTGATGAAATTGTGAGGCTGGATAGATAGAGACGTTTGCTATTGATCCGGTTTGGGCGGGCAGCTTTGTGCTAAGAAGTAACACTTATCTCGAGTTAACCATTGTACGCTTTTGCCGGCCTAGAATCCCTGAGAGTCTGCTTATCTTCTATTTTGAGTGCTAGAGTTCACTACACGAGCTGTTGCGGTCCAGGTAATTATGTCTGTTTCCCCAGCCGACCCGATCAGTGAGTTGGTTAGTTAAAGCCCTGCTACTTGATGACATTACGCACCAACATGCTCGATCAACGCGTGTTTAGAGGACGTGGAGCACTGACAAAACAGAAAGGAGGTTGCTAGATTACTACAAGTAAGCGTTAGTGGCACTGTGTTCAGGTGAGAATGAAGAAAAACAGCCTGAGGGCATGAAGCCATAGTTGCCAGGCGCTGCAAAAAGAGCGGGTCTTGTTAACGACAGGTAAAGTAATACTTCTGGTGGTGAAAACACTTGTTACAGACTCAATAGGCTGGCTCGGGGCTTCTGTTCTAGTAAAACCGAGGCAGCGTAGATTTAGTTAACACTTTCGGGGTGCCCTGTTGCTGGAGCTGATTACGATGCGTATATTTTGCCACCTGACTTAGAATACAGTAATCAGAACATGCTGAAGCCTCTGTGTGCTCAAGACGGTATCTATCGCTGCAGCCTTACTCTCAAGGGCCCGTTGAGCCCGTTATTGGCTAGAAAGGCCAGGGCTTGTAGGAGGTAGCCGTCGATGAAGGCTTAAGGAAAGGCTNTTGTTTCAACCCCCCCCCCCCTGCCCCATCATTTCCAAGTGAGAAGATATGATTTCGAGCCATATTACCACAAAATAAGGTCGGTGACTGGTCGGCCTAGGCTCCATTTAACTCCTGTGACACCTGGACTGAACACTGTCATCATTGGGTGATACATAGATATCTTTGGCAACTACAGGTATGCCTTCTGGGACCGAGAGGAAACTCAGCTACTGAGCAACAGCAAGAGGAAGAGGGGTTCAATAAACCCTGGATTCAGAGAACTCTATAGAAGAGGACACAGACCAAGACCTTCGTCGACTTTACTCAGAGTGATAATACTTTCAACAGAATGACACCTAATGACGACCTCACTCCTAGGGACTGGAATGTTCTAGGCAAGACCTATTCTACATTGGAGCCTGGCTACCTACAGACTGAAAGACTGGATAGTTGGGACGCAGACGATACCCATTGCTGCCTCTGGAAGGTGTCAGCTAACATGGAATGTTTCTTTAAACGCATTAAAGAATTGAGGACCTTCTACAACATTTCTTTCTAGTCTATGGAGCTCAAGTCAAACATGGTTTAATACTGCAGACCTTAGTTTCTCTATGACATTATGTAGAGAGTACTCCGTAGCTGGCTACTCCATTCTCCCTCTTCTCCTCCCACAAGGATCATTGTAGGACATTTGTGGAACTTCTATCACCGAAGTTTTCTACCTGCTACGCCAAAGAAGCTGCAACTGACAGGGAACTGGTCAAAGAGGGGAACTCACCCATGGAGGTGGACCAGATAGGAATAGGGATAGGCTTATTTTTGCCCACGCCGGCGACGGCGAGGGTCTCCTGCTGTGCGATATAACCCCCGCACTTGCCTGGGTCGCTGGCTGGTATACCGGGTAATTCAATGATGAGGCAGCGATCTATCAAGAAGCCGGTTTGGTGTATTGGGTCTGAAATTTTGAATGTAGCGGCAACGCTCTTGAGTAGTTAGGTGGCGGTGCTTGCTTGTCCTTGTAATGGACATGATTAGTGTGACGATGTCGCGTTTACTGTTAATTCGGTGGGAACGGAGGGGTAATCAGCGCGATCTTACGCAGGGTGGTGTGTTGAATGAGGACATGGTAGTATTCAAACTGGAGTGAAATGCGAAAAGTGGTGTGTTGATAAAATAGCTTGTTCGGATGTTGGACGCGATAGATATCATGGAGTACGCTGTCCTGCAGAGTGCTGCGAGCGGAGCCGTGCGGTCGTGGAGGCCAGGGTGACTGTCTAATTAGCGGACTGTGTACAGAGTGCAGAGCATACCTTGCGGCCAAAGATGCCCTGGACTGTTGCATGTGATTGACCGTTTGACGCGACATTGATAAACATTACAACGGTGCTCCGGCACTGACGAAGAACGCGCCGCTTTTGCAAAGCATATTCAATCCAACGGAACTACCATGTTACCCTCTCTCTGCAACGTATCCTAGGTTCCAAATCGTAGTGGGGATCCGCTATTAATGTGCAAAGTTGGCACTAGTTACCAGACCCTCGGAACCTGTCGCTCCCGAGTCGGTTCACCGGCTCAGGAGGAAGGGGTAGTACTAATTGGCGCAACAGAACTGCCCACGAAAACCGGGAACTTTTGTCCAACACATCAACACCTCAACTCCTGTCTCCACCTCCAACGGACACTCGCTTACTGGATCACTGCCTGAATGGCCTATACAGGGCACACGTCCACCCCATGTAGTTGGCTGGGGTTGTCAAAGTGGTCTTGGTCCCTGGCGGTCAAGCCTTGGCCGCCGGACGATTCGCTTGGGACGACCCGACGTAATTAGAGCTTCGGGACCGGCTTTCGGCCCGTTAGTATGACTTTGGTTTGCTGTTGCCTAGCCCCCGGGCAATACGAGTCCTACCAAGAGCTTTCGAAGCCATACCTCCGTCATCTTATCTGGGCAACCGCCGCTTTAGTTTTACTGGGCCATTTCGGCTCATTCATNCCCCCCCCCCCCTCCCAGCTTTGCTGTTGGTGGTGGTGCGGGTCTGACCGCAGCACCCTCATGCACAGCGCAGCCGGCCGGAGCACTTTCATCAAAAGGGGGGCTCTTCATTCGACGCTTGTCGTTGATCTGCCCACTAACAAATCCACCGTAGTTCCGGAACGTTCCCCGGCCCCCATTTACACAATACCCCACCTTCGGTCCCACCCGCCGCCCCACCCGGGGGCTCCACCCCCGGCACCAACTCCGGTTTCTCTTGGACCGCGCCGTTTATTGGCAGGAGCTCTCAAAGGACGTCGGCTATTACACAGAAGACTTTTACGCCGCCGTACGTAATGCAGGATGCTGCTCATTTTTCATGCCCCCC
The DNA here is from genome assembly GCA_003386485.1 of Colletotrichum lentis. Classification (NCBI taxonomy): domain Eukaryota; kingdom Fungi; phylum Ascomycota; class Sordariomycetes; order Glomerellales; family Glomerellaceae; genus Colletotrichum; species Colletotrichum lentis. The sequence continues at coordinate 1,819,384 of NWBT01000043.1, forward strand.
CCCCTTCCATCCCCCCAAGTCGATCATCAAGCCAAGTCTGCAACACGGCCAGCCAAACTGATTAGCCACTCGGGTGACAAAAAACAGCGCCGGTTGTCAAATCAAGCCGACCTTTCCATCAGCAAGAAACCCTATTGAATCTGCTGATTCTACAAAATAAAACAAAGAAACCAGTAGGAAGTTTTTAAAATATTTTAAGAGATTTTCCTTATTTTTATTGCACTTCTGTTGGTAGGAAGGCATGGCCTTGACTGCAACTCCCCCTATAAAGCAACCGGCGCTATTTTTTGTCACCCGAGTGCTAGCGTACACCCAATGTCCCCCCCACCCCCCTTCCCGTCCCTGACAGCCAACGGTCACCTGTGACGGGGATGTCTGCCGCTACAGAAGCACTAGCAGGGTTCCTCAAATTTTTGTTCTCTTGGAAACCAGAGCATGGCGTGATCCGCAGTGGTCCAGTGGACGGTTGCGGCGTTTATGCTATAGCCTATGCCAGGGGGGCTTCGTTTCACTCCTGTCAGTCTTCTACCGGAATAGACAGTTTATGCAAAGGCACACGGTACGACGGAGAACGTGTGACGACTTCATAGGGCGCCAGAGGAACCGGGTTGTGTCGGGACGGCAGCTCGGGGCGCTTTCTGACAGAATATACACTACTCTGACAGACTCCCTCGAGATCGGCATCAAGCCTTACGGAGTGAGCCAAAAGGGTAGCAATCGCTTGCTTGTGGAGCTTCCTGGTGCCTTCTGGCCCCCTGCCGCCACTTCCCTACACACAGATTCTCTCCTACGGATAATTTACAGTATATCACTGTGCCCAGGCGCAGGCTGGGGTGGCGGCACCCAGGGGGAGGTCTGGGCCACGGAATATACAAAGCTGCTGCTGCCGGGCATCAACGCGAGCTAGAGAGCCGAGCTCCCTCGGTGTTGCTGCCACTAGTCGAATCCATCACGAACCGCCCGCCCGTCATGGCCGAATCACAGAGCGGCACCGTCGTCACGGTGGCCGTGGTCTTCGCCGTCCTTACCTTCATCGTCATAGCCCTCCGCGTCTGGGCCCGCGCCATCCTCGTGCGGTCCTTCGGGCCCGATGACGGTACGCTCACTCTCTCCCGCTGCCGCCTTGTTATCCCGCTGACAGGCTCGTCTCAGTACTCATCCTCTTCGCCGCCCTCTTGTCGTGGGCCTTTATCGCGGCCACGATCCGCGCCACGCAGCTGGGGCTGGGGTCGCATATGGCCCAGGTCATGGACCGCGGGACCGACAACTTCGTCATGTATCTGCAGACGGTGTGGCTGTCGTCCGTCTTCTACAACGCGTGCCTGGGCTTTGTCAAGGTCTCCGCTCTGGCGCTCTACATGCGCCTTGGCGACTTCACGCTGCGCAAGCTGGCCGCCGTGATGCTCGGCGTCGTGGGCTGCCAGGCCGGTGCCAACGTGCTCGTGTGCATCTTCCAGTGCAGCCCCGTGCAGGCCGCGTACGACATCGACATCCTCGCCGCCGACAAGAAATGCATCGACATCAATGCCTTTTACCTTGCCAACGCCGCCGTCAACATCCTCACTGACATCCTCACCTACACGCTTCCCATCCCGCTGGTCATCAAGCTGCAGGTGCCCAAGCAGCAAAAGGTCGGGTTAGGTGTGATCCTCTGCCTCGGGCTCTTGTAAGCCTGTCTTCCCCTCTTCTCCCGATGTCAATCCTTCTGACTCGTCACCCGTCCGCAGCGCCTGCATCTCCTCCATCATCCGCATCACCTTCATTCCCGACATGCTCGTCAACCAGGACGCCACCTGGGCCATAACGCAGCCCATGTACTGGTCCGTCATCGAGACCAACATCGGCATCCTTGCAGCATCCATCCCGAGCATGAAGGTCATCGCCAAGCGTTACGCCCCTCGCCTGCTGGGCACCTCGTCCAACGGCCACGGCAGCGCCAGCAACGGCCGGCAGAGCGGGTTCCGCATGATGAGCGGCGGCCACGACATCAAGTCGGGCAGCAACGGCGAAAAGACGGGCACCGCCTTGCGCAGCCTATCCAAGGGCGGCTTCAATACCAAGATCGACCACGGCGACGTCGACAACAGCAGCGAGGAAGCTCTCAACCACCTACCTTCCGGCAAGATCCGTGTGCAGACCCAGGTCAGCATGCAGTACGACGAGGGTATCGATGTGGGCGACAGCAAGCAGCCGTTTCATAAGCGGAGCGGGTTTTAAGGGGAACCGTCTGCCGAATCTGGGCGCAAGATATCGCGAGCAGTGAAAGGGGCGGGTGGGAGGGAGTTTGTGATCTTTGTCAAGGGTACATTTTTCCTGCAATGTATGATTGACTATAGGTCATCAGTATCAGTGATACGAAGGAATTGTACAAGGCCAATGTGTCTTTGAGCCGGTCTCGAAATCGCACAGCGAAAGACATACAGATATACAGAGACAGTCCCCCACTATGCACGGCCGAGGGAACCGACGTGGTGCCACATGCAAGGCGTCCAGATGGATGAATCATGAAGTGACCAAACAAAGGCAATGAACGCAATGAGTGAGTCGGGGAAGTGGTATTTCTACTATGTAATCTCAACGCCTCGTAGTACAATCAGCCCAAGTTCACACACGCTGTACCTGCGGCCGACGCTCAATCTTCATCCACATGTCCTCGAAGTAGCTCACACCGCCCTTGACAAGGTAACGGGCAGGCTGCTCCTTGGTGGCGAACTCGGGCTTGAAGTTGCGGAAGAACTGCAGCGGACCCTTGAACAGCTCCATCCAGGCGATGTAGCGGCCCAGGCACTCACGGGCGCCGTAGCCGAAAGTCATGTTGTACTTGAGCAACTCCTTGGTGCGCTCCTCGCTCTCGAGCCAACGCTCCGGGCGGAACTCGTCCGCGTCGGGTCCGTAGATGGCCTCGTCGCGGTGCACCAGCCATGGGTTACATGTGAGTTCGGTACCCTCGGGCGCGAACCGGCCATCCAGCTGTATACCTCCCTGAGGCGCGAGCCGCGGGAAGATGTTGGGCGCCGATGGGTTGAGGCGCATCGCCTCGCGGACGCACGCGACATAGTACGGGCAATGCTGCAGCACCTCCTCGTACTGCGGCATCGCTGACAAGTGGCCGGCGCGCGTGGCGGCATCCAGCTCCGCCATCATCTTGGCGTAGACGTCTGGGTTGGACAGGATGTACAATATGATGGCCTGGAAGGCAGTGCCCGTAGTGTCGGCGCCGGCAAGCAGCACCAGCAGGATCTCGGCCTTGATGTAGTCAAGCTCCAATGGCTCGCCCTTTTCGTCGAGCGCCTCGATGAATCTGGAGAATGGGGAACGGTGGCTTGTTGTCAGTGGGTTGATCNGGGGGTTGGTTATGAGAGTCAAACTCACGTTTGCAGCAGGTCGATGCGGCCGTCGGTTGTCCCGCTCTCAATGTCCTTGTAGCGCTGGACGATCAGCTTGTCACGGAAGCGCATGAGGGTGCCGATGCCCGAGTCCTGTTCGGGCGAGGCGATCAGGTACTTCTCGCCGAACCAGGTGCTCTTGACCCAGTTGGTGAAGGGGTACAGGCGGGCCATGATGCCGAAGGGCACCAGACCGTCGTGGAAGCCCTGGATCAGGCCCTCGACGTCCTTGCCCTGCTCGATGAAGCCGAAGGGCTGGCCGAAGCCGACCTCGGAGATGATGTCGTAGGCCATGTAGACGGCCCAGGGAGCGAAATCGAACCGGGCGTCGGTGCGGGCGAAGCGCTCGTCCAGCTGGGCGATCCAGCGCTCAATGTTCACGTCGAAGAGCGGCTCCATCTTCTTGATGTTGCTGAACGAGTAGGGCGCCGCGGCAATCTTGCGAAAGCGCGCGTGGATGCGCGCATCCTGCATGTTGAACAGCGACTCCGTTTTACCGAAGCTGCCGGTAATGTAGTGCCTCGATTTGTTCGCATTGCGGGAGTATACTTCAGGCAGTTTGGTGGCGTCACTGACGAGTAGCATCGTCGGTGTAATGCGGATAACAGGGCCTGAGAAGCATGGTTAGTGGGAAACCCCTTCTGCGTGTGTATCGATGCATGCGAGGCGCTCATTCGCAAGGGGGAAATCGCGAGACGGCCGCATACCATATTTGCGGTGGAGTTCCCGGTTCACCTGGCACTCGTCCTCTTTGATGTTATGGTAGGTGATCCATAGTCGGGTGACGGAACCCCAGAACGGGCCAGGGAACTTTGCCAACGGGTGAAAGAAGCGATAGTGGATGATCTGGTAGAGGACCTTCCACGCGACGTAGGCGACGGAGAGCAACACAAGGTTGCCCACGGTGAGGATGGCCATGGCGGACGAACGGACGGTATGCAATTC
>NWBT01000043.1:1823722-1864261 GCA_003386485.1 Colletotrichum lentis
GGGCTGCGAGCCACGGCGGGGAGGCCAGCATTAATATATCATATTACTATGTATCCGTATCCGTACATGGTCGATGGAGACATTGTGGAGGCGGGCTGAGAGAACAGACAACAGCCAGGCACAGGCGGGGAGAGAAGGAGTGAGAGTGGCGACCACAGAAAACAGCTCAGTCCCAGCTGCGAGAGAAAGGAGACCGGGTCGAGGGATCTTCCACGGTTCCAACGCCGTCACCCGGCGCTGTTACCGCTCAAGGTAGCAGCGGCGGCGGTGCCTGGGGCGGCGACGCAGATATTCTGCCCCCCACCAGTCTTCGGCCATTTTCCCCCTCGGCGCACGATGCAGGGATGGTGCATAACCGAGCAAACGTCGTCGTCGTGGCCCTGGTTTGCATTGGCTGATTCGGCTTTGGTCAGTTCTCACCCCGGGCAGTTCCCACTCGCCCTTGGTGCGAGCCGGGGGGGGGGCGGCCGCGGCGTTAAAGCGGCAACACAGGAACATGTGGACAGGGCAAGCCTGGCATAGCAGCATGGTTGCTGTGACGTGACATAAATGACATAGAAAGCAGCCTGTGCGAGATGTACTGATGTGCTTTGTATCCATAGACGTCCTGCAATCTGTTCCTCTGTGGGGTTTCTTCACCTGTGTGGTTTAGTCCGCATCATCCTGACTCCTAGGGAAGAAGGTCCAAGCATGGAAATGACTTGCCGGATTCACATTCACTCGGATAACTTGGACGCCCAAAGCGAAGCTGTCACGTTGATCCCTTGCTAGAACAAAGCATGAGCCCACCCATCGCCGCCCCATCATTGTGGAGTTTTGGCTGCCTGGTGTCGCTGTTGCTTGCGTGACGGTCTTGACGGTCTGGTGCCGAGAAAGGAGCGGAGGATTATGCGCCCAGGACTCTAGTGTTTTGGGTGTCGATTAGTGTTCAGCCGAAGAGAGAAGATGCGGGTCTGGAAAGTAGTAGATGACAAGGCCCTCCTGGGTCTAGGATAATGCCGGATTATTGTGCTATGTTATCACAGCTTAATGAAGAAGGGTAACTAACGGTTGACTGCAACAGGGGGGCAACAATATTGCATAGCGGTTATGTTGACGGCTCGTTCTTGGCATGTAATTGTAAACAATGATCAGGCACATAGGAGTATAACAGTCTCTATTGAGGGATGATGCAGCGTACAGGGCTACTATGAGCTACTTGCGGAAGGAGTTCCTAGCAGCTGTAGCTTAGAATCGTCATCTGGTAAGCAACAACTCAACCATGACTCTCTACTCGGCTTTTGTGACCCTTAGAATCCTACAACTATCATGAAGTATTCTTCTGGAATTCTTATATGGATATCGTAGTAGGCTTCGAGAGCAGCATCCAATTGACTTGGGCTGTAGGAGGTCGTTCCGGACCAGACGCCGTTGGGAAGCGAGCATTTGTTCATGTCAAAGCCCGTGATGATGCTGAAGTTGTTGGGGCCACCTTTGAGAGCCCGCCAGAGATCCTCATTCGAAGTGGCGATGGCGTTAACGATCCTGCCACCCGCGAGAACGACGTCCAAGTTGACCACGTCGGCGCTGGAAAAGCCGCGACCGCCGAGGAAGGGGGAGATACCATCTGGCAATATCAAGTCAGCACACATACGCTCCCTCGTTGTTTGCGAAGCAAGACTTGTTCAGAGCTTAATAGGGGTGGGAAACGTACTTCCGGTCAAGAGTCCGGCCACACTAACCACGCCCAACTCTCCTCCCGTGACCGCTCGGCCGTCCTTCTCGAGAGATTGATAGATCCGACCCCAGCAATTTCCCGGGCTGAGGCTGACCACTTCCTTTGATGGACCAATGGAAAGGCTGGTCATTTTCTCAAGGGCAACAAGCACGCCATTCTCGACGCTGGCCATTCCTGGGTGCGTGGTATACCCCATCCTCCGAACGGCGAACTGCGTCTGGAAAAACTCCAAAGTTTTACGACGGAAGCCACCTGAGCAGTGGATTCCGGAACAAAGACCGCGGACACGTTTAGATGCGTGCGGTAACCACTGTCATTAAAAAGTCAGCAAGGAAAAATGGGAAGACTCAAGCAGGAAAAAGGAAGACTAGGGTATTAGGTTGGCTAGACATACAAGGCGTTGTCGATCATGTCAAAATACTCGGTGGTCCCTAGCAGGTGAACGTTGACGGGGTAGAGAGCGCTCAAAAGCTCTTCGGTGTGATTATTGCTGCCCTGGACGCGCTGGCAGTTTTGCGACGGCGGGTTCTTCATCAGACTGAGGGCGGCCATGAAGCTCGTGATCTGACTTTTAGGAATCCTCACCGCGAGCAGCGTGGGCGTCAAACAAACGCGTAAGTATTCAAGAGTACAGTTAAAGACAGATCGGGCGTCTAAGCGGCGAAAGAATAGACGTCCTATACGGCTGAACTGCGTGGATGACTTGAAGAGTTCAATAGGGGACTTGGAAACCCAGATAGGCATATTGTATTCATATACGGATCCGGAATGTTGAAAAGCGTTCAAGGCAAATTGTCAACTTTGACGTCGAATCGGATGTTGACCTCCACGTCTTCTGTAACTTCGGGCCCCGGGTCGCCGGGCTCCGTGTGTCAAGCCGCTGTGTACCTGTTTCGGGTCAGGGCATCCGGGGATCGAGACGCCGGACAGGCGCCGTGCAAAGTTGAGGAGGAGTCAGACAATGACATAAATCGTGGATTAATCATGTTCGACGCCCATTTACGAACTCTACCTGGTCCATTGTCCTAATCAAACTTTTACTTTCGGCTCGTAGTGGTTTTCTCCTGCCGCCGTATCTCTGTCTAGCAACAGTGGAATAGTCGCATAACCAATGTTAGCGATCGAGCATCTAACTAATGCATGCATAAGGGAACCAATGACTGTATATTTGTATGTTACAAGGAAGTCGACTTAACATGATACACTTTCCAGCTTGTGCTCTTTTCACTACGATCGTTAGGAAGTTACAAAATTGGTGTTGAAGTGGGCTTTCAAAGGTTCTTGCGGAACTGGGACGAAAGTTAGTGAGAGAGGGTGCACAAAATGTGCTATGACAGTATTTTTAAATTTGTATCCTTCCAAGCGTTACAATATGCTCTCGTGTTATTAGAAGGTATGGAGCCTACTAGTTGAAGAGAATATCTTAGCATAATAACGACTCATTAGGTAGATCAACCAGAAACTCACTCCAGACTCTCACGTCAGGTAACATATAAACCCAGCTCTAACATGTTTTTACTCTAACCCAGGCTTACAACCCAAGCCTCTCTCTGTGTGTCTCCAGCACCACCTAAAGCTTTATGGAACCGCTTTTCGGCCCAATGCTCAGCCTCCTAAGCAGGCTCAACCCTCGTTTCAGCGGGTTGTTGGAAGAAATTTTTCAATTGCAGTCACATGTTGGTTCATCAGGTCGCATCAGACAATGCAAATTGTTGATCATCGAATTCCCATGAAGGAGAAAGACACCCAATGCCTTGGGAGAGCCAATGTAGAATACTGTATTGAATGCGCTCACTATTCTCTACTAAACTAGTCCCCTTTCGCTAGTTGATAACCATGCGGCTAGCAGCCTGCGTCGGTGTAACACAAGCAGTCCAAAGCGTCCGCAGTTGCACTTGGTACAACCCAGTCTGGTCTCGAAGATGACGGCCGAGAGAGCTGGGCGATTAACCCCTGACCAAGGTGAGGCCGTAGGTGGACAGAATCTCGTTGACGGGCTGGAAGTAGGTGGTGCCGCCGGAACGGCAGTTGCCGGAGCCTCCGGAGGTGACACCCTGCGCCTGGGCGCCGGAGTAGAAAGAACCACCAGAGTCACCGGGCTCGGCGCACACACTGGTTCGGGTAAGACCGGTGACACGGCCTTCGGTGTAGCTGACGGTGGCGCCGAGGGCGCCAACGGTGCCGCAGTAGACGCCGGTGGTGGAGCCGGAGCGGCAGATGCTGGCTCCGACGGCGGCCGCGGTGCTGCCCGACACGGGCAGGTTACCCCGGCTGTAGCCGTTGATCTGGCCGCTGAGGGTGGTCCCGCTGACGGTGCGGACAAAGGCCATGTCGGCGCTACCGGGGAACACGGAACCCGAGAAGGTGCCCAGCGACCCGCCGGAGCTGCTGGTGGTGGCGGTAGCGCCTACGGTACCGCAGTGGCCGGCCGTAACGAAACCCGTGGTGACTGAGAAGCCGACAGAGCAGCGACCGGAGCGGTTGATGTAGTAGGCGTCGCCGCCGCGGATGAAGGTGGTCGGCAACTCCTCCACCGTCCGCACCTCGAACTCGGATTCGGCGAGCCCGACCTGCGCGGCCAGGGCCGCGGCGTGGGCGACGCTGCCGGCGAGCGCCTCCAGGATGAGCTTGTTGGCGGCGACGTCGACGTAGTACGATGCGATGCCCGAGTCGGCCGAGTCCGCGTCGCGGGTCACGGGTTGCTCGATGTCTAGCTTGTCCAGGGCCAGCTTGGCCTGTTCGAGCTTGGAGAAGCTGTTGGCGACGACGGCGGGCGAGGCGCCAGCAGCCGTCACCTCGGCAGCCAGGGCCTCGTCAGTGACGCCGACGTGGAGCGTGGCGCCGTCCTCGGAGATCCAGGCACCGGCGAACGAGTCACCTGCCGAGGCGCGCAGCTGCTTGATGATGTCGGTGGCCTGGTGCTCGAAGGCGACGCGAGCCGTGGCCTGCTCGGCGTTCAGCCCCAAGTCGCGCTTCATGGCGGCCAGGATCTCGGGGTGCAGGCTGGTTGCGGCTTGCGCGGGGGCGCCGTAGGCAACGGGCAGGACGACCGCGAGGAAGGCGAGGAACTTGGTGAGCTCCATGTTTACTTTCTTAAGACAACGGCTGGGGAAGAAAGCGGTTGTGATGTTGTGAAGGAAAGAGAGTAAGTAGGCAAGATGAATCGAGGATGCCGGATGAGTCTGAGATGCTGCTGAGAACTCCCAGACCAGATGGGAATACGCATCCTCATTTATACTTATCCGAGCCCTTAGTATCGTGTGATGAGTATTATGGCGACGCCATTATCACGGTCGATAACAGACCCCTACACTACGCCAGCTGACGCCAAGCTCGGCCTTCCTAACACGCCGTATAAGCGCCTTGTGATGTGTTACTGCAGCTTTCTCCGGCATCAGCAGGACCTTCCTCAAAGGGCACTTCTGAAGACGTCCGCCGTGTGATGTTACTTTGGGTTTCCATGCTATCATCGACCGCCAAGCCCGGCCTTCCTAATACGCCGTGATCCGTGTTGTGAATGTTGCTGCGAGATTCTCCCGGCACCATCAGACCTTCCCCAAAGGCATCTCACATAACGTACCTTGTGTGATGGTACAGTAGCATCAGTCCCGGGGAGGCAACTTCAACGACTGCCTACCCCGCGATTTGACAGCATAGAGCCAAGTAGGAAGGAGTCAAGGGAGAGATCGAGATTAGGTGGGAGCTTTGCATCAATAAGATTCTGCGGCCCTGACTGGCGCCTCTCGCATGCCTTTGCGGTTGGCAACATGCTAAGCCAGGGTCCAGAGCAAGCGCTCCGGGCCGGCTGTATATCCATTTCGGGCAAGGCAGCGATAACATGCTGTCTCGTGCCATTACCGGGTCCTAAGCCAAGCAATCGACGCCTTTGGTCCACAAGATCTGGGTCGTGACTCGTCGGCAGTTGACACTAGCAGCAAACATCACGCACACTTCAAGGTACGAAACATGTCGTTTCCCAGCTTGACAGACACACTTGTAACCGTACAGTTTGTGGCAATGATTCCTGTGTGAGATGTACTTTGCAGAAAGCCGGCAGCAGCAGCACGCATACCCTGTCTCACTGGGCTGATAAAACGAGACGGTGAAAGAAAACGAGAATACACAAACACTGATATGCACAACGCCGAACGGTCAGGCAAACTGTGATTCGCTCCAGACACGTTTGGCTCTCACTTTAGGAAGGTAGCATAATCGAAATGATCGTCAACAGCCCAAGCGTATTAGGAAGGCGGAGAGAGAGAGCCAGGCTGTGAGAAATGTCGAAGTGCAATCCCTATATAGAAGGTCGAGAAATGGTGGGAGTGTTGCGCAAGAGGCTCATTGGTGTTTTAATTTCCCCACCTCTTATCCCATTGCGACCCCCTTTGTTGCCAAGACGTAGAGGACGCTAATCAGGAACGAATGCTGTGTGTAAGCTGCATTGAAATCCTTGTCAAAGCCAGTTGCCGGCCTTGCTTACTTGGATTGCGTGGGAGAAGCCGGCCCACCTACTTGTCTTGGCGTCGACTTGCCCCCTCATTCTCCATGGGATAGGTTGGCTGGGGCAGCCAGCTTGTCAACCGCTGTAACCCTACTATCTCTTCGCGGCTAGCGGGATGGCTGGTGGCCGCCATTACACGTGTGCAGGAGGATGCCCATCTGGCTGGTCGGCTGGGGCTTGTTGTGGTGGCGGAAATCGCGGCTTACTAGCCCTCACGTCTGCTGCTCCGTCCAAGAGGCGCAACGCATTGCAAGCCGTTGAGGGCTGGAACCCGCGGCGGTGCCTGGAAATACGTTATGATTGAACAAAGAACCATTGGAATAGCGCTTGATGCACAATCGACAGTTGCCACGCAGGTCTTTGTGGCTGTTTCGGCGCTTGAGGAGTGTGAGACGGGGGGGAACAATTCACTTCTGCCAGGTTTCCCTGGCTTTTGTCATCTCATCGTAAGCTTATAATATCCCGGGGCCCCACCTGAGCACCTCGGCTTATTCCAAACACGGCCCGGATGATCACCAAAGAGTGGTCCTGATTCTAGGTAATATATCTTGTGGATTTGATATCTAAGCGGACAACCGGCCCCGGCCGGTCCAACGATCGAATGGTAATTAACCGTTTGGACCCCATCTGTGCGAGCAACTTAGATGCTTATAACGTGATTGGCTATGTTGGTGGACACGGCTCCACCGATTCTCGTCATCGACGCCCTGCAACATATCCTTACACTCATGACAAGCCTGTACTGCTCCTCGTGATTTAGCTTGTCGCTGGTTCTTTTCTATTATGATTATCGAGCCTCCTGGTACAGATAACGCCGCCGGGCCTACTGGCCATACCGCCTACCGGGCCGGGGTCGGGGGCACGACCACGTTCGGGGTCACCGTGGTTCGCGAGAGAAAGCCTTTGACAAGTGCTATCGTATGCATGATGGGGTCTAAAGTTGCGTAATGATGATATATGGGCGATTAACCTGATCTACTTTGCATATTGAAGTAACATCTCTAACAGAGGACGGATTGTCTAACAGAGAACGGATTGATCACTTCGACGGTACGGTAAGGTAAATCTGCACTCTCCAATCCAGATGGATGATATGTTGCGGAAAGCTGGCTTGGACACAAGGGCAAGGAGTTGTGAAGCATCATCTTGAGACATTCCGGCGGCCGCCAATTATGTACCCAACAAAGGCATCACGTTCTTTGGCCTATTAAAGGCTGTGGGAGTTCGCGAACGGGCTCTTGTCAAAATGATCGTCATGTACGCGCTTCACACCTGCGTGACGCAGTGGCATGCGTCTGGCAGCGTCTGTGCGCTCTGCGCGCAGACGGTCGGTTCGATTCCGACCGCAGGAAGCCACTTTTGCAGAAGTCTGATTAGCCACCAGAGCCCTGCAAAAGTGGAGCCCTGGGCCCCACATGCACAATGGGGCTCTGACAACAGTGCACCTCCCTACATATTGTGTTTTCCTTTGTATAGAAATACCCCTGTATAGTATTAGGCAAAAACAAGCTAACCTTCTAATGTATAATAATAGAGTAGTTTTCCTCCTATATAAATTGCAGGAGGTTTTTCTCTCTATGTATAGATTAATAAGTACTGTGTATATAGAATAGTGTGAAGGAATACCTTACTAGTTCCTACTTAGATAGTGAATAATGTAAGACTCCTATTGCTATTGGTACGCGCTTCACAATGCGTGGCAACGAAGCGAGGCTGATTGGAAAAGGTAGAAGAACCTTTTCAAGACGACAAATCCGTATACCTTGTACGCTGCCTATTTGAGAGAGCTCGGGTAAGAGGCACGTACTTCTGGAAAACTGCCAGGGGATTAGCGCAGTTATTAGGCTCCCTTAGGTTCACTCCATTTGTTTACTACTAGTTGCGGATATGCGCATGAATTGTGAAGGCAAATAAACAGTACTTTGTGTCCTACAGCGAGGTCATTAGAGGTCGATCTCCTGTGAACTCTGACGCGCAGCCACCTAAGCGCCGCAAGATCAACCTTACTTCATCCTCAACATAAAAGTCCCAGCCTTCGGAGACCAGACTCTCTGCAAGTCCCACCAACTCCTTATCCTCACCTTCCAAACACGCACCAAGCTGCACCGCCCAAGGAGACAGCAGTAGAACTCAGTCAACAAGATCTTAGTCTTGGCGTCCATTTCAGCACCAAAGCCATATTCAACCAAAGCTTCTTCCATGCCGTGAAAGTCTTCCGTCGCTACAGTTAGGCCAGCTAAAGACGCTAATCTAAGGTAATAATTCAGTCGCCAGATAGAGGGCTAGGACCTGCTGTCTTATCAGTATAAGAGAAACTCAGAGAGGGTAGTTAAGCGCAAATCTAAGACTAGAGACTTTATTTCGTTAATATTAATGCTATGCCTTTCCATTAAGCTTTAAAGGTCCCTATAGAGCCACGCATACCAGAAGTCCCTAAAGGAGCAGCTAGGTGACTTAGTGTCTCTCCATTCAAGCAGCACACTAAGCTTCTCGTCGTATTCCTCAAGAATCTCATCACCTCTAACAAGTCTAGAGTACACAGCACTAAGAAGCCTATCTTCAAAGTCGTTACAGCAGGTACAGAAGCTAAATTAATACCAGGTATCCAGCCTATCTGCTAGATGTAGATACACAGCCTGCTATACTAGGGCAAAAATAAGAAGCAAACTAACTTATCTAGCAGTTATAATTCCCTAAGGTCTTATATTCTACAGTCCTTAGGCGACAGATATAGTCTTACTGCTTTAATAGCTTAGCATATAAGTTATCCTTATTCTGTTAGAGGCTAAGAAGGATCCAGCACATACTAGTTTTGCTAAAACTATATATAATACAACCCTCTTTAGCCCTCTAGCCTCTAAGTAAAACGTATATAGATCTTCTCTATTAGCTTACCCTCTATTCTCTATAAATGTAATTTCTAAGCTGTAACTCTAAAGTTTTTAGTCTTAATTAGGTTTTAGTATAGCTTAAGTAGAAACGACTCCTTATTTAGAGTTCTATAATAATTAAAGCTAAAGTCGTCTCTAAGATCTACAGATTTATACTCTAGAATAAGGTCCTTATATATACATTCTATAAGTCAATCTACTGTTATCTTGTAATAACAGTATTTTGTAAGATACTAACTAGACATATTATCCTAGCATTACTTACTGCAGAATAGTCCTAGTCCACACAGAGAGTAACAGCGCATCGTAAAGCGTTTACAGACTTTACATTCTTCTTCCTCTGTTTTAAAGTATTTATATTACAGGCTACGCTACAATAAGTGTAGCTAGGCTAGTGCCTGCCACAACCCACTATTACTTATAACTAGCTAGAGGGGTATATATATATAATACGTATAAGATAAATACCTACATAAACTATATATTATTTACACTTTCTACTTTCTCTCCTTAGCTTAGATAAATTATATTAAGTTACTATACGCCTGTTGTAAGGTAATACTAACCTATTATATATCTAAGCTCTTAAAATAATAATAAATACCTTACTAATTATACTACATAATAGGTATATAATAAGATAATAAAATAATAATAAGCTGTAAAGGTTCTCTATTAGTAGAGGTAAAAGCTAAAGTTATAGCCTTAAAGTAAGTAATAGTAGAGATAATATAAGAAATAAGAGAGCTTAAAGTAAGAAGCACTAACCCCTAAGGCGTAAGCCCTATAATTAAATTATATAATAAAGAGTCCCTAGAAGTAGTAGACACTACGCCTATAGTAACTACTATAGTAGCTATATCTACACTAGCTAAGAACTACCTCTAAATTATTTAGAAACTAATATTAAACCTCCTAAAGTTCTCTAGCTAGCGTTAGGACTTCCCTATATAGTTACACTAGATATATAATAAGTTATATATTAATAAAGCATTCTTTATAATAAAGTAAGAGGCTTAATACTTTATTAACTCCTACTTAAATATAACGCCTTAGAGAATAGTATTAATTTACTACAAAATAGGGGGAGCCTAAATAAATTATAACCCTAAAGAGTTCCTAAAGTACCTAAAGCATACATATAGCAACCTAAACGTAAAGACCTATATATCTACCTCCTTAATAAGTATTAAAATAAAGAAGTATAAATCCTTTACTACCTTTCTCCTAAAGTTTAAATAGGTATTAGCTAAAACAGGAGGCTACCTATAGCTAAGTAAAATATAAATTACGCTTCTCTTAAATACTCTTCCCCTCTATATCTAAAGTATACTAGTAAGTATCTTACTTTCTTTTACCTTTTATACCTATATATAATAAGTAAGTAAAGTAGCCTAAAAGGTTAAAAACCTAGCTAGCAGTATATAGCCTACTTATTAGTACTTACTACCTTAAGTGCTAAAGGACGCTAATAGAGATATATAAATAATAGGAAGAATAATAGTGTATACAGCTAGTAAAGCTAAAGAAAAAGAACACCTTAAGGCATAAAAAGTATATATTAAAATATATTAGTGCTATACCTACTAGAAGATTAGATACCTAGCTTATAATTACCTTATTGTTAAGAAGAAGAAGAGTAGGCCTACCTATATAGCTAAAGTAACTACTAAGGTTAAGAAGCTTAAAGAAAGTAATAATACTTATAGTATAGCTAAAAGTAGAGAGGAGTTAGAAAAAGAGTAGCTCTAAAGCAAAATTAGGCTCTAAAGCTAATAAGTAAGAAGTATATAGAATAGGAGGAGTTTTAGCGTAGGAGGAGAATAATTAGACTAGCTACACTATTAGATACCTATATTAATAAAGGATCCCCTACCTAAGCCCTTACTAATACTAGTTATAACACTTATATAATAGTAAACTATAACTTTATGTATGCTTAGCACTTTCTATATGTCTCTTAATAGAAAATCCCTCTAAAAGGGTTTACTAATAAATTAGCTAGCATAATAGTAGAGGGAGTAGTTATATTTAACCTTAAACTCTATAGATATTACTAGTATATATATATATACGTTATGTGTAGCCTTAATATTAATATATTCCTAGAGAAACCTTAGATAGAACATAACTACGCTGTTTATAACGCTATAAAGCATACTATATACTATAGGTAAGTAGACCTTACGCTACGCCTAGTTAGCTAATAAGAGTCTGTAATAGTGTGTAAAATTAGAGCTACGTAAGTAATTAGAGCGCCTACCTTTATAGCTATCTATTATAGGGCTGTATGTAAGGACTACACTACTTACTATAACCTATTTATAAGAAAGATAAGTAAGGACTTATAAGTGTTCTCTTAGATTATAGTAGTTAGCCTTACTAACGTAGAGAAAGCCTTATAGCTAAAGTTAGATAAAAAGGTAAAATAAGCTACTAAAGTTATAGCACTACTATAATAGGTATGTAATAAATATAGTAACTTATTTAACCCTAACACCTTAATAAAAGTGCCCCTATGCTAACCTAGCTATAACTACTATATAGACTTAGAACTAGAAGTAACCCTACTGTAGGGCCCCCTTTATAGTATATTAAGAGAGGAATTATTAGTCCTAAAGAAGACTCTAAAGAACCTCCTTAATAAGAGCTTTATCTAAGTAAGCAGCTCTATAGTCGAGGCGCTAATGCTTTTTATATACAAACTAGGCAGTAAGTTACGCTTTTACTGTAATTACTAAGTGCTAAATGTAATTATAAAGAAGGACTATTATTCCTTACTACTTATCTCTAAGACTCTCTATTATATAGGATTAGCTAAGTAGTACACTAAAGTAGATATAGTAGCAGCCTTTTATAAGATATAAATTATAAATAGTAATAAGTATAAAACTACCTTTTATATATAATATAGGCTTTTTAAGTAGTTAGTCTACCTCTTTAGGCTAATAAACACACCTATAAACTAGTAGTGCTTTATAAATAGCTTACTTTAAAAGTTTCTTAATAACTTTATTACTATATACCTTAATAATATCCTTATTTATTCTAATAGGATAAAAGAGGACTATAAACAGAAGGTCTGCTAGGTCCTTAAGAAGCTCTACGTAGTAGGGCTTAGCTTAGACGTAAGGAAGAGTAACTTTAGCATAAAGAAGGTAAAGTATATTAGCTTTATTCTAGAAGCTAGAAAAGGCGTCTTAGTAGACCTAAAAAAGGTATACACTATTTATAAGTAGTTAGCGCCTTAGTCTATTAAGGGTATAAGAAGCTTCTTAAGTTTTACTAACTATTACTAGATATTTATACTTAACTACGCTAAGGTAGTTAAGCTAATAACTTACCTTACTAAGAAGAGTGTATTATTTATATAGTCTATAGAGTGTATTACAGCATTTAAGGAGCTAAAGAACTACTTTATAATAGCTTTATTACTATAAAACTTTAACCTAGACGCCCTAATGTTTATAAAGACTAACTGCTCTAGGTTTACGCTAGGGGGCGCCTTAATATAAGTAAATAATAAGGGTAAATACTAACCTATTACTTTTTACTTATAAAAACTTATGCTAGCGTAGTATAACTACCCTATCTACAATAAGAAGCTATTAGCTATACTAGATTACCTCTAAGCGTAAAAAGCAGAGCTATATAGCTTAAAGGAGCTCTTTAAAGTAATAGTTAACTATAAGTCCCTTAAGTACTTTATAAAAAAGCAGAAGTTAATAGAGCGCTAAAGCTATTAGGCTAAGATACTTACTAAATATAACTTCTATATTATATACTAGCCTAGTAAGAATGTAAGCGTTCCTAATATGCTCTCCTAGCGTAAGTAGGATGCCTCCCTTACGTAAGATAATAACTGCTAGTAGGGATACGTTATCTAAATAATCCTAGATAAAGCGTAGCTAGTAATAGCTTGCTATATAATAGAGGCACCTCTAGCGCTATATATAGAGGTATTTAAGAATAAAGAATTATAAGCTTTATAGGTTATAATATAGAATAGTAATACTATTTTCTAAGTAGTGTATATAGCTATCTAGTAAGAGGACTGCTTACTTCTATTAGACCTCTAGTTATATATTTAGATTACAGACTGCTGCCTTAATAACGTAAAGTAACTTACCTAGAGGGGAAGGATATAGGTACTAGGTAATAATAACTTTAATTCCCTCTCTAATAGCCTATACACCTAGTTAGTATAATAAAGCTATAATTTAACTATAACTAGGCACCTAGGTAGAAATAGCACCTTAGAGATACTTTTATAAAGGTTTTACTAGCTAGGTTAGTTACAGATAGTGTAACGTTTTATCTATAACTATAATATATATAGGAGCAGTAAGATCTAGTGTAACATAAAGAAAGGCTTTTTGTAACTGCTAAGTATACCTAAGCGCTTAAAAAGTAACCTCTTAATAGATTTTATTATAGACCTCCTACTATCTAGCTTAGACTACACTACTAACATATAGGTTATTATAGACTACCTAGGAAACTTAGTAATACTTAAGCTAATAGTAATAATAAATATAGAGGTATACACTAAAAGATTCCTAAGTTACTATTATTACTTCTACAGTATACTAAAAAGTATTATTAGTAATAGAGGGAGTAACTAAATAAGTAAGTTCTAACGTAAGTTTTATATACTTACTAGTATTAAGTAAAGACTAAGTATATTATACTACCTATAGAGTAATAAGGCTACTAAGCGCTTTAACTAAAAGATTTAAGTAATATTATACACCTATATAAGTTACCTCTAAGAGGATTAGGCGTATTAGACACTAGTTATATAACTAGTAATTAATAACTACATTATATTAGTAACTAGGTTAAGCCCCTTCTTTATAGAATATAGTTACTATATAGACCCTATTATAGTTAAAAAGAGCATACTAAAGATAATAGACATATATAAAAAGGTTACTAAAAGACTTATATAATAAATAACTAAAGTAACTTTAATAGTATAAGTAGTAATAGCTACAGCCTAGTAACAAACTAAAGAATTAGCTAATAAGCAGCAAAGCATAGCTAAAAGGTTTAAAGTAGGTAATAACGTATAGTTATTAATATATAACTACTGCTTTTTATAACTAAATTATAAGCTTAATTAGCTACACTACTATTACTAAGTTACTAAAGTAATTAGCCCCCTTATAGTTAAACTTAATATACCTAGTAATATCTATAACTAATTTTATATAGACCTATTATACTACACTAGGAGTAACCCTTTACTAAGCTAGAAAGCCTATAATATATAACCTCCCCCTTTAATAGAAGACAGTAAGGAGAAATAGCATATTACTAAAATAATTAGTATATAATAGCGTAGTAGAGGAAAGGTAAAAACGTACTAGGCGCTAGTATGCTAGGAGGGCTTTACTAAAGCTATATAGAAACCTATTAAATTAATTAAAGACACTATAGCCTTAGACTCCTTTAAAGAGAAGTATAGACCTATTAATATCTATAATAGGGGTAATATATATATATAAAGGAAGATAAGAATATATAATAAGTAGATAAGTAATAAATCTCTATTAAAAGGCTATAGCCTATAAAGAATAACTAGGCCCTATAGGGTAAGCAGTAGAGCTATATAGAATAAGCGCACTTAGAGCGTATAGAAGACTCCCCTACTAGGAGTCTTTTAGCTTAGGGGAGAGGCTATAACTAAAGTTAGTAGTAATAAAGTTAATAAACTAAGAATATAAAGTTAGCATAAGAGTTATATAGGAGAGAGTATAAGACTAATACTTACTCTCTTAAGAGAGACTAAGATCTCCTTAACTATAATAATAAGGTGCTTACTTTAGGTAGCTATAAGACTACTTAGGTAGGAAGTAACCTTACTGTATGTATTATTAGCAGTAGTAGCAGCAGCCTAAGTAGCAGCTGCAGCAGCAGTAAAGGCTAAGAAGGGGGGAGCAGGCATAGTAGACATAAAGGGTATATTATTAGATATACTGCAGGTATACTTTTTATATATCTTCTTAGCGCTCTTCTATACCTCCTACTCTAAGTTAGTTATAACCTCCTAGGCCTTAACAGCTAGCTAGAAAGAGGTGTACTCTATAAAGCTAGAGGTAGTTAAGGTAGTAATATAGGTAGTAAAAGATATTACCTTATAGAGGCCTAGAGAGGCCTTAAGAATCTAAGTTATATTAGTAAGGTATAAGATTTATATAAGTAGTAAAAGATATATAGGTTAGTAGCTATAGTTAGACTATATATAGGGAAGATAATAATACCTATAAGCGTTAATATTCTCTATATATTATATAGCAGTAGAGTTATATATAAGGTAGTAAGCATATAGAAAGTAAGGGTGTATATAAAGGATAGTTAGCGCGTAGGTAGGGGTAGTAGTAGGGGTAGCAGTAGGGGTAGGGGCGTTAGTATAATATCTCTTTATAATAGAAGAGCTGTAGTTAGCCTTATTAGCCTTATTATTATTATTATTATCCTAGCTAGGTTAGTTAAATTATGTAATATGCTTACTAAAGAGGTAACTTACAGTAGGGGTAGGTAACTAAGGCTTAGGGCCTAAGGGAGTAATAAGGTTAAGGGCTTTATTATCCTTAGGGGATAGGGAGCAGCTAGGAATTATAGGGGGCTATCTTATAAGTTAGTAACTAATTAGCAGTTTATATATATATATATAGGCCTACGTAGGGATTAATTTACTTACAGCTATTATAAATTATCTAATTCCTATAATAGATAACTAGTAATTAGTAAAAGACTAATAAAAACAAAAAGAAAGTATAGCTACATATAGGATAAATACTTATAATATTAATAAAAGGGCTAGTAAGGAAAAAGGAAGAAAAATAATAAGCCTACTAGCCTATAAGAATATTTAGTAAGCTGTTTCTTAAATTATAGTATATAACTATTAAGGGCTAGTAGAGCCCTATAGTATAAAAGGGGAGTATATATTATAGGCTACACTATAATAAGTATAGCTAGGCTAATACCTACTATAACCTACTATTACTTATAACTAGCTAAAAGGGTGTGTATATATAACGCATATAAGATAAATACCTATACAAACTATATGTTATTTATACTTTCTACTTTCTCTCCTTAGCTTAGATAAATTGTATTAAGTTACTATACGCCTGTTGTAAGGTAATACTAGCCTGTTACAGTTTAGAAACAGTAGGTCTTAGACTTATTAGTTAGCTTTTAGTCTCTAGCGGCTTAATAATATTATTACTAACTAGCATATTATTATAAACTTAGTTACTAAAGTTATTTACCTAGCTGCTTACTTTCTACTTATTATATATATAACAGGCTAGTATTACCTTACAATAGGCGTATAGTAACTTAATATAATTTATCTAAGCTAAGGAGAGAAAGTAGAAAGTTTAAATAACGTATAGTTTGTATAGGTATTTATCTTATGTATGTTATACGTACACGCCCCTCTAGCTAGTTATAAGTAATAGTAGGTTATGGTAGGCACTAGCCTAGCTATACTTATTGTAGCATAGCCTATAATATATACTTCCCTCCTACGCTATAAGGCTTTACTAGCCCTTAATAGTTACATACTGTAATTTAAGAAACAGCCTACTAAATATTCTTATAGGCTAGTAGGCTTATTATTTTTCTCCCTTTTTCCTTACTAGCCCTTTTGTTAATATTATAAGTATTTATCCTATATGTAGCTACGCTTTCTTTTTATTTTTATTAGTCTTTTACTAATTACTAGTTATCTATTATAGGAATTAGATAATTTATAATAGCTATAAGTAAATTAATCCCTATGTAGGCCTACATATATATATATAAACTACTAATTAGTTACTAACTTATAAGATAGCTCTTTATAATCCCTAGCTGCTCCCTATCTCCTAAGGATAATAAGGCCTTTAACCCTATTACTCCTCTAGGCCTTAAGCCCTAGTTACCTACCCCTACTGTAAGTTACCTCTTTAGTAAGTATATTATATAATTTAACTAACCTAGCTAGAATAATAATAATAATAATAAGGCTAATAAGGCTAACTATAACTCTCCTATTATAAAGAGATATTATACTAACGCCTTTACCCCTACTGCTACCCCTACTACTACCCCTACCTATATACTAACTATCCTTTATATACACCCTTACTTCCTATATACTTACTACCTTATATATAACCCTACTGCTATATAATATATAGAGAATATTAACGCCTATAGGTATTATTATCTTCTCTATATATAGTCTAACTATAGCTGCTAACCTATATGTCTTTTACTATTTATATAAATCTTATACCTTACTAATATAACTTAGATCCCTAAGGCCTCCTTAGGCCTCTATAAGGTAATATCTTTTACTACCTACGCTACTACCCTAACTACCTCTAGCTCTATAAAGCATACCTCCTTCTAGCTAGCTGTTAAGGCCTAAGAGGTTATAACTAACTTAGAGTAGGAGGTATAAAAGAGCGCTAAGAAGATATATAGAAAGCGTGCTTATAGTGTATCTAATAATACGCCCCTTATATCTACTATACCTACTCCCCCCTTCCTAGCCTTTACTGCTACTGCAGCTGCTACTTAGGCTGCTACTACTACTACTAATAATACATATAGTAAGGTTACTTCCTACCTAAGTAGTCTTATAGCTACCTAAGGTAAGCGCCTTATTATTATAGTTAAGAAGATCTTAGTCTCTTTTAAAAGAGTAAGTACTAGTTTTATACTCTCTCTTATATAACTTTTATACTAACTTTATATTTCTAATTTATTAACTTTATTACTACTAACTTTAGTTACAGCCTCTCCCTTAAGCTAGAAGACTCTTAGTAGGGAAGTCTTCTATACGCTTTAAGCATACTTATTCTATATAGCCCTACTGCTTACCCTATAAGGCCTAGTTATTCTTTATAAGCTATAGCCTTTTAATAAAGATTTATTACTTATCTACTTATTATACATTCTTATCTTCCTTTATATATATATATTACCTTTATTATAGACGTTAATAGGTTTATACTTCTCTTTAAAGAAGTCTAAGGCTATAGTGTCTTTAATTAATTTAATAGGTTCCTATATAGCTTTAGTAAAGCCCTCCTAGCACACTAGCACCTAGTGCGTTTTTGCCTTTCCTCTACTACGCTATTACATACTAATTATTTTAGTAACATACTATTCCTTCTTACTGTCTTCTATTAAAGGGGGAGGTTATATATTATAGGCTTTCTAGCCTAGTAAAGGGTTACTTTTAGTGTAGCGTAATAGGTCTATATAAAATTAGTTATAGATATTATTAGGTATATTAAGTTTAACTATAAGGGGGCTAATTACTTTAGTAACTTAGTAATAGTAGTGTAGCTAATTAAGCTTATAATTTAGTTATAGAGAGCAGTAGTTATATATTAATAACTATATATTATTACCTACTTTAAACCTTTTAGCTACGTTTTGCTGCTTATTAGCTAATTCTTTAGTTTATTACTAAGCTGCAGCTGTTACTGCTTATACTATTAAAGTTACTTTAGTTATCTATTACATAAGTCTTTTAATAACCTTTTTATATATATCTATTATCTTTAGTGTGCTCTCTTTAACTATAATAAGGTCTATATAGTAACTATATTTTATAAAGAAGGGGCTTAACTTAGTTACTAACGTAGTGTAGTTATTAATTACTAGTTACGTAACTAGTGTCTAATATATTTAATCCTCTTAGAGGTAACTTACGTAGGTATATAACGTTACTTAAATCTCTTAGTTAAAACGCTTAGTAGCCCTATTACTTTATAGGTAGTATAACATACTTAGTCTTTACTTAATACTAGTAAGTACGTAAAACTTACATTAGAACTTACTTATCTAGTTACTCCCTCTGTTACTAATAATACTTTTTAGTATGCTATAGAAGTAATAATAGTAACTTAGGAATCTTTTAACGTATACCTCTATATCTATTATTACTATTAGCTTAAGTGTTACTAACTTTCTTAGGCAGTCTATAATAACCTACATATTAGTAGCGCAGTCTAAGCTAAACAGTAGGAGGTCTATAATAAAATCTATTAAGAGGTTACTTTTTAAGCGCTTAGGTATACTTAGTAGTTACAAAAGGCTTTTCTTTATATTACATTAGATCTTACTGCTCCTATATATATTATAGTTATAAACAAAACGCTACACTATTGATAACTAACCTAGCTAGTAAAACCTCTATAAAAGTATCTCTAAGGTGCTATTTCTACTTAGGTGCCTAGTTATAGTTAAATTATAGCTCTATTATACTAACTAGGTATGTAGGCTATTAGAGAGGGAATTAGGGTTATTATTACCTAGCACCTATATCCTCCCCCTCTAGGTAAGTTGCTTTATGTTATTAAGGTAGCAGTCTATAATCTAAATATATAACTAGAGGTCTAGTAGGAGTAAGTAGTCCTCTTACTAGACAGCTGTATATACTGCTTAGAAGATAGCATTACTATCCTACATTATAACCTATAAAGCTTATAATTCTTTATCCTTAAATACCTCTATATATAGCGTTAGAGGTACCTCTATTATATAGCAGGTTATTACTAGCTGCGCTTTATCTAAGATTATTTAGATAATACATCCCTACTAGTAGTTATTATTTTACATAAGGGGGGCATCCTACTTACGCTAGGAGAGCATATTAGGAACGCTTACGTCCTTACTAGGCTAGTATATAATATAGAAGTTATATTTAGTAAGCGTCTTAACCTAATAGCTCTAGCGCTTTATTAACTTCTGCTTTTTTATAAAGTACTTAAGGGACTTATAGTTAACTATTACTTTAAAAGGCTCCTTTAAGCTATATAGCTCTGCTTTTTACGCTTAAAGGCAATCTAGTATAGCTAATAGCTCTTTATTATAGATAGGGTAGTTATACTACGCTAGCATAAGCTTTTATAAGTAAAAAGTAATAGGTTAGTACTTACCCTTATTGTTTACTTATATTAAGGTGCCCCCTAGTGTAAACCTAGAGCAGTTAGTCTCTATAAACGTTAGGGCGTCTAGGTTAAAGTTTTATAGTAATAAAGCTGTTATAAAGTAGTTCTTTAGCTTCTTAAATGCTGCAGCGCACTCTATAGACTATATAAATAATACGCCTTTCTTAGTAAGGTAAGTTATTAGCTTAACTACCTTAGTGTAGTTAGATATAAATATTTAGTAATAGTTAGTAAAACTTAGGAAGCTTCTTACGCCCTTAACAGACTAAGGTGCTAACTATTTATAAATAGTATATATCTTTTCTAGGTCTGCTAAAACGCCTTTTCTAGCTTCTAGAGTAAAGCTAATATACTTTACCTTCTTTATGCTAAAGTTACTCTTCTTTATATCTAAGCTAAGCCCTACTACGTAGAGCTTCTTAAGGACCTAGTAGACCTTCTGTTTATAGTCCTCTTTTATCCTATTAGAATAAATAAGAATATTATTAAGGTATATAGTAATAAAGTTATTAAGAAACTCCTAAAGTAAGCTGTTTATAAAGCGCTACTAGTTTGTAGGTGTGTTTATTAGCCTAAAGGGGTAGACTAACTACTTAAAAAGCCTATATTACATACAAAAGGCAGTCTTATACTTATTACTATCTATAATTTACATCTTATAAAAGGCTACTACTATATCTACTTTAGTGTACTACTTAGCTAATCCTATATAATAGAGAGTCTTAGAGATAAGTAGTAGGGGATAACAGTCCTTCTTTATAATTATATTTAGCGCTTAGTAATTACAGTAAAAGTGTAACCTACTACTTAGTTTATATACAAAAAGCACTAGCGCCCCTACTGCAGAGCTACTTACTTAGATAAAGCCCTTATTAAGGAGGTCCTCTAGGGTCTTCTTTAGGACTAATAATTCCTCTCTTAATATACTATAAAAGGGGCCCTACAGTAGGGTTACTTTTAGTTCTAAGTCTATATAGTAGTTACAGCTAGGTTAGCGTAAGGGCACTTTTATTAAGGTGTTAGGGTTAAATAAGTTACTGTATTTATTACATACCGATTGTAGTAGTGCTATAACTTTAGCAGCTTGTTTTACCCTTTTATCTAACTTTAGCTATAAGGCTTTCTCTATATTAGTAAGGCTAACTACTATAATCTAAGAGAACGCCTATAAGTCCTTATTTATCTTTCTTATAGATAGGTTACAGCAGGTAGTATAGTCCTTACATACAGCCCTATAATAGATAGCTGTAAAGGTAGGCGCTTTAATTACTTATGCAGCTCTAATTTTACATACTATTATAGACTCTTATTAGCTAACTAGGTGTAGCGTAAGGTCTGCTTACCTATAGTATATAGTGCGCTTTATAACGTTATAAACAGTATAGTTATATTCTATCTAAGGTTTCCCTAGGAATATATTAACATTAAGGCTGCGTATAATATATATATATATATACTAGTAATATCTATAGAGTTTAAGGTTAAATATAACTACTCCCTCTGCTATTATACTAGCTAATTTATTAGTAAACCCTTTTAGGGGGATTTTCTATTAAGAGACATATAGAAAGCGCTAAGCGTATATAAAGTTATAGTTTACTATTATATAAGTATTATAACTAGTATTAGTAAGGGCTTAGGTAGGGGATCCTTTATTAACGTAGGTATCTAATAGTGTAGCTAGTCTAATTATTCTCCTCCTACGCTAAAACTTCTCCTATCCTATATGCTTCTTACTTATTAGCTCTAAAGCCTAATTTTACTTTAGAGCTACTCTTTTTCTAACTTCTCTCTACTTTTAGCTATACTGTAAGTATTATTACTTTCTTTAAGCTTCTTAACCTTAGTAGTTACTTTAGCTACGTAGGTAGGCCTACTTTTCTTCTTCTTAATGTTAAGGTAATTATAAGCTAGGTGTTTAATCTTCTAGCAGGCGTAGTACTAATATGTTTTAATATATACTTTCTACGCCTTAGGGCGTTCTTTTTCTTTAGCTTTACTAGCTATATATACTATTATTCTTCTTATTATTTATATATCTCTATTAGTATCTTTTAGCGCTTAGGGTAGTAGGTACTAGTAAGCAGGCTGTATACTACTAGCTAGGTTCTTAACCTTCTAAGCTACTTTACTTACTTATTATATATAGGTGTAGAAGGTAGGGGAAAGTAAGATACTTACTAATACGCTTTAAATACAGAGGGGAAAAGCGTTTAAGAGGAGTGTAATTTACACTTTACTTAGCTATAAGTAGCCTCCTACTTTAGCTAATATCTATTTAAACTTTAGGAGAAAGGTAGTAAAGGATTTATACTTCTTTATTTTAATGCTTATTAAGGAGGTAGATATATAGGTCTTTACGTTTAGGTTGCTATATATACGCTTTAGGTACTTTAGGAACTCTTTAGGGTTATAATTTACTTAGGCTCCCCCTATTTTGTAGTAAGTTAATACTATTCTCTAAAGCGCTATATCTAAGTAGGAGTTAATAAAGTATTAAGCCTCTTACTTTATTATAAAGAACACTTTATTAATATATAATTTATTATATATCTAGTGTAACTATATAAGGAAGTCCTAATGCTAGCTAGAGAACTTTAGGGGGTTTAGTATTAGTTTCTAAATAATTTAGAGGTAGTTCTTAGCTAGCGTAGGCGTAGCTACTACAGTAGTTACTATAGGCGTAGTGTCTGCTACTTCTAGGGACTCTTTATTACGTAATTTAATTATAGGGCTTACACCTTAGGGGTTAACGTTCCTTACTTTAAGCTTTCTTATTTCTTATATTATCTCTACTATTACTTACTTTAAGGCTGTAACTTTAGCTTTTACCTCTGCTAATAGAGAACCCTTATAGCTTATTATTATTTTATTATCTTATTATATACCTATTATGTAGTATAATTAGTAGGGTATTTATTATTATTTTAAGAGCTTAGATATATAATAGGCTAGTATTACCTTATAACAGGCGTATAGTAACTTAATATAATTTATCTAAGCTAAAGAGAGAAAGTAGAAAGTGTAAATAATATATAGTTTATATAGGTATTTATCTTATATGCATTATGTATACACGCCCCTCCAGCTGGTTGTAAGCAATAGTAGGTTGTAATAGGCACTAGCCTAGCTACACTTATTGTGGCGTAGCCTGTAACAATATAGGTGCTAGTAAACAAGCTAGGCTATATTAAGACTGCTAAGTTCTTTTACTATAGTTAAGATTTATATATCTCCTTTTATATATTCTCTTATAAACACTTAAGATCTAGTAATAGGGGTATAGATTAAGTTTTGTATATTGTTTTCTACTTACTAGAGGGTTGTAAAAATCTTAAGCGCCTTATTTTCTAGAGTTATTAAGACTTCTAGTATAGTCTAGAGATTATAGACCTTACTATAACATCCTCTTGTTATTAATCTCCTATAAGCCTTAATATTTTTCCTACACAGGAAGTAACTACGCTTACTACATCTAATATATCTAAACCTATAGCCACCTATATAATTATACCTCTTTACTGCTAAGATTAACTAAGTCTTAGCGTAGACCTAAGAAATTAAAGCTTTTAGCTTTAAGTATCTAGCCTGTAGCTTAGCTCTTATCTATTAAGAGCCTAAGATAGACTTAACTGTTTCCTTATTAAAGCTAAAACTAAGAGACAATATAACCTTCTTAGTAGACTAGTAGTCTACGTCTTAAGGCGGCTTGCTTAAGTTAGCAATAGGGGCCTCTAGGGGTATAATACGTAGGTCTCTAAAGTTTAATATAGTATCTAAGGCCATTACAATTATCTTAAAGCACCTATATACCTAAGCAAGGAAGCCCAGCAGGCGCTAAAGCTGTTACCTTTTGTCCTAGTTACTAGAGATAATAAGGAACTTAGTCTTACTGTATTATTCTAAAATGTGAACAGCTCTACAAATTGCTAGTTTATGTCTTTTAAGGTTTATATATGTTCTATTATTATTATCTATAATTATTAAAAGTTATTATAGTTCTTTTGTTAGAGGGGGGTTATCTCTATTAGTTTTGCTGTTATAACTAAGACAGTATTATCTAAGGAGTTGCTTTAGGTAAGTCAGATAGTATTAGATTTGCAGCTTGTAAATATCTAGGATTACATCCTATAATTCTCTTGCTGTGTTTTCTCTGCCTTAACTAAAATTTACTAAAATTCCTTATTAAAGCTGTGCCACACTATTACAATAGATACTAGCAGGATAGTCCACAAACCTAATATGCTTAACAGTCAAATTGTAGCCTCTAGCATTTTTAAGAAGAGGAAGAGGGGAGACCTCTTATTAATTCCTATGTTCCTTACCACTAATACGTCTACTCTATCAGCCTATTTAATTATCAGCGTCCGAGAAACGTGTTGTCCGTCTTTAACATTTGCAACCAGCTCAACCAGGCAATCCAGAAAAACCCTCTTCATCCTATCCTTATTCCCTTTAAACAGCTTAGCAGGAGCTATAGAATTATATTCTTCTCTAGCGTCTTTATCAGTTTGCCTGCCTTTAACTAAAAAGTCTTTGAAATCCTTAGGTTTCTCAGCCTGTCTGCTACTCCTAAGCCAGAGCAATTTGCGTATGTCTGGAATCGCGCTCTGTTAAACATTAGGGGGACGCAGTGAACGGATTCAGACATTGTGAGCGGTTTTTGACACAAGAGAGAAAATACTGCTTTGTTGTTTACGATATGCCCAGCTTGGCTGCTTGTTGTGTCTGTCATTCATCCATCGCGGAGGAGAGGAGTTAGGGAACAGGAATACTCCGCTCAGAGTATCTCGGGTGACACCATCCGCTCTGCTTGTTTGCAACGTGGTAGCCTCGCGCCCAATCATTTCAAGGCCCTCCCGACCGGTCTCAGTCCGTGACCAACAGAAGCGTACTTATCCATATTCGTTGGCTTTAGCGCCGGTGAATATATTCAGGGTTTGCTTCCTACCAAAAATAGTTCCCGCATCCGTGCCGTAATAATCCTCAAGTCAACCCAAATGCAATTGCAAAGCACCACCCGGGTGTAAACTCCCGTGCCACGCGATTATGCACAGAAAAGGTGAGGAAATGTAGGTACATGACAAAGTGCGGCAATGGGAAAGGAAAAAGTCACGATGTAAACTCACTGACTGGGACGCAAGGCGCCGGGTCAACTTTTTATCGCCTTAAGGAGGCCCATGGATAGTACTTTGTAGGTATGATAGGCGGAATATTTGCCAGCACCATTTCCAAGTGGCCGCACAAATGCAACGCACCTAGAACGACTAGTTGATGCCTTGAAGCGGACAAGTAACATCTGCCCCGACCTCATACCTATCTGCAGGCCGCACTTCTACACTCAGGTGAGTCCTGCAATTGCTGCAAGTACCCTTTGGACGTCAATACTGCGAAGCAAATGGTAAAATAAACCACTGGCGCAGTTGGCTTAGGGGTCGATTTTACTTTTTATCACTGTTGAGAACAAGATCTGGGCACTTCGTTTCTGCTATGTGTATTGGAAGTCGTTAGCTATGCTGAGGATGTTGACTGTGATGATACTTGCATGCGAAAGGACAAATTCTTGGAAAAAGACTCGGTGGATAAAAAAAGCAGGAGCATTGATCAAGGAAGAGAGAACGTCGCCCGAAGAGCACGCATCGCGGTCGTCGGTCTATTTTCAAGTCTGGCTTGATGGACTAGGGAAAAGGTTGGAAACACCGGAAGGGTGCGAAACAAATGGAAAGTTCGGTGGACTGATAGGACTCTTGCAGCTGGAGAAGTTACTATCTTGCATCATCGTGTGGTTCGTTTCTGCCATCTATGTCGGACATGAAGACGGAGGCAATCCGCCGTTATGCGGCGAGCAAAAAGGGCCGAGCTCAGAGGTGGGGCCTTGGAACCGGCCCCGCCAAGGCGGCACACCGGAGACGGAGGTGCAGCCGGGGCCCGCATATGGCGAGACACATTGTACGGATGTCAAGTCAGTCTTTCTTCGTGGTGCACTCAATTTCGGGGTCTGATTAGAGGCCCTTCTAGGTGCTAATGTTCCGC
Organism: Colletotrichum lentis; assembly: GCA_003386485.1. Lineage (NCBI taxonomy): Eukaryota > Fungi > Ascomycota > Sordariomycetes > Glomerellales > Glomerellaceae > Colletotrichum > Colletotrichum lentis. Next base: position 1,849,832 of record NWBT01000043.1, read on the forward strand.
GTGGAAAGATGATGCGTCTGAAACAGGCGCCGTATAGGCTAATACAGGCCCCAAAAGCGTGGTACGCCAGGTCGTTGATTAGACTGAAAGATCTTGCGTTCAGACTAGCTGCGTACAACCTATTTGCCTTGGACCACAAGGATTGCTTAGTAAGTGTCGCCATCTGGGCTGAGGATCCGTTCATTCAAAAGAGTTTCCTTGGCAATAAGATGCCACTCTTCAGCAAAACCAACAGGTGAAAACACATGCACTCCAGAACCAACTCACTTCAGCTCTACAAATAAAATCCTTGCAGATCCTTGTTTTTATTGAAACGGAAGGACAGAGTGTGGCGGTCATCACCGGCACCCAGCAGCCCAGCATATCCGGCTATCCGGGCGGAAAGGTAGGATCCGCAAAAGTTGCATGAACTGGATCCCTGCCAGCCCGGCGTCACCAACCAGCATCACAGCCTGGCATCGGAGCTGCCCGTCTACTTTGAAGACAATCAGCAGCGCAAGCTACTAAGGCATTCGACATTACTTTCTTCATCAAGATACTAAAATATAGCAAACTCCTGTTAACTAAAACTGTTGAAAATGGTGCCCAGGCGTAGCTTCCCGTGTCAAGAACTATATCAGTACAGAGTTTATTCTTAGTCAACTTATGACAACCTGACTAACCTTGAGTCCAACCGGTCATGATTAATTGTGTTGGAATATTCGGCAGCCGGATTATCCACGGAGGAAAGCGGGGACAGGGCGGCCCGGCTGGTCCAATCAGATCACACAGATTCAGCCATATAACGGCCTCCTTCAGCTGCTGCCCTTCAGATTAGAACCTCTCTGCTTCACTGCAGACACAATACGAAGTAACCTCACACGATTGAGACCGTTCGTTCACTGGATTGACCTGTTATACTAACAAATTGTCTTGTTGTAGGGTCTGAGTTCGCTCTAAACTTAGGAAGGTCTGAAAGGTACACTGTAGTGCGGAAATAGGATGGAAATCATACATAATCTTATAGTGATACCTAAATCCTAAAGTCCGTTGTGAGAAGAGGAGCTAGGATCCTGTCTCCTAATCTTTGCTGAAATCAGAATGAATCAGTTTCCATGATCGAGTTTTTTAGGGCTTGGAGAAACACTTCGGGGGGCGTGTTTCTCCTAGCTGCCTAACCAATGGAATCACCCTATTCACGGCTTCCGGAACATGACGCAGTAACAAGGCAAGGTAGTCTTTTATCCCTGCATATCATCTTAGGTCAGCTACTAGCTAGAGTGCAGACTGAATTTTAAATTGGGGGTTTTCATGAAACCCGTGTACAAACTTTTCTTCTACTGATTGGCTAATTAAACTTAGATTTTTCAAGAAGTCGATGTGATTGTGCAAAATAAGTTGACGCAGGGATCATGAATCTAATGTTTTCAGCAATAAACTGCAACCCAGCGTAGGTACATGTTCAATCTAACTGCTCCTCAGGTACCAAAACAACAAATACCGCACACCCTGCCTTGAAAAATATTACCCCCAAGTCCAAAGACTAGCCTTCACTCCATTACTTACGTTTGACTTATTTTCCAACTGCCGAAGCTAGGCATGCTTTTAATCAACATAAAGCATGTGGTGCTTCTTATTGGCCTCGCCAATCTGACACTAGGTGCCAAAATACACATTGGCTACAGAAGAGTGCATCCGGTTAGCAGGCAAAATACCTGAATTGCAAAACAACCAACCTAACTAATCACTTGATAGGACGAAGGCGCAAAAATCAGCCAGCTTGGGAATATCTTTCGTGACCCTGAATTTGACAATAAAGCCAACCACAATCGTGCAGCCCAGATCGGCAATGGTGTTTACCTCTCTATGGATCGAGACGGCTACTCTAGCTTGGATGGCGACTGGTATGCGGTGCAAAGAACTAAACTCTGCGTATTAATGAACAGAATGGGAGCACATCGAGTATACTGATATGCTGTGTAGGTGGTGTTACGTCGAAGCTGAGATGGGTCCACTCGGTAGGGCGCCAAAAGTCTGGATCAGTAAGCTCTTATGGGATAAACCAGAGAGCAACATCCAAGCCTATGTACAGGCTCGTTTGAAGGATGGTAAATCCGCCGATTCAGCCATACGAATGTCCGAAACCAAAAACTTCCCCAAAGGCACTATCCAAATGCTAATACCGACCTTGATGGTTCAACGCGACATTCTGCAAACTTCTGCAACTTGTTACCAAGATGGAGACGACTTGCCTCCTCTAGGCCCTGTTTCGTACGACAATTGGAGTAACTTCCGCAACAAACAACCTGCCTAGCATGTATCTAATCTATCAAAACTGGATTGGCATTCAGTCCAGATTCGCTGCACGTATGTGAAACCTCGGTGTATGGAAACAACACTGTATATGTCACTAGATATAAGGCGCCAGTTGTTGCCCACAACTAGCGGCGTCGTTTCTGTGACAGTATAGTGTGCGAGTGATGGACATGTCCATGGAGCCTAGCAGGCAGAACGCAGATAGTGAGATGAGCCGTCTTCGTAATTGGGCGTTGCTGGTACGCTGACTATGACGCTTAATCTCCCTCAACACGCGCCCTCGACAATCTTCTCTATGCAACAGGTGTTACAAAGCTTGAAGGCTTCCCTGCCTCCGGCTCAGTAGGCTGATTCCCGGCACCATGTAGTGGACACCCTTGGAAAAGGCACTAACTGCCTCTGCTAGGCCAAGCCGTATGATGACAGTAAGCCTTTGATCTACCACCTGGACCTTGAGGAAGCCGGAAAGTCACATCTAACAATGACCCTCGTGAATGAAACAGGATTAGATGTCAGCACCTCATGCAGGAAAGGTAGTTGACCATCAGATACAAATAGTATGTGAAGAACCTGCGAGATTGAGCACTAGATAATCTTCGGTGCACTGATACTTTGTTTTTCAAGCGGCAACTAGACACCTCTCAAGGGCCCAAAATCGATCAGTTGGAGCGCGAAGACCGAGTGGTGCATACCAAGAAAGAGTATACGAACACCACTGAGACAGTAGTCAATCTCCACGAACCTCTACCGGCATCTTCCATGGATGTCCAAGTCGTTGGATGGCATGCGACTCACTGGGCCTGTCGGTGTACAGGCTGCCCGCAATGATTTTGTCTCAATTCTTAACTTGACCTACCGGACCGCAGGCACAACCCATCCTCGCCAGTCAAGTGACAAGCATGTCTCGCGGAAAAGATCAAAGTGCGGACGCAATAGGCGCACTTTTGTAACCGTTCTGGGAAGAGTTGAATCTGGTCTAGTCATCTCAATCGACTGTCGAGCAGGCGCACACTCAACAGAAGGCCAAGGTTGCATGTGCATCCGGCTCTGGGCGGCTTTTTGGCCGCTCTCCTTGACACATGTTACCATTCCCCCAGGTCTCGGACTGCTCTAGCAGACCCCAGGATCTTGGCTCGGACTCGCTCGCCTGTTCGTTCCCGTCCGCACGTGTGACTGCCGTCATCATGGGAGCTCCGTTAAGTTTGGGGGTGCGACGAACACGACGGCCGTTATGGACATCAACGCCAGCTACATGAGCCGGGGAAAAGCAGGGAAACGACACGGTAAAGCGCAATATGGGTCTTGAGAGCGTTCTATTCTTAATTTTTTTTTTTTTTTTTTTGCTTCTTGCTGTGGACAAGAACAACACCAAGCTTCCTCAGTCGACACTGAGAACAATGCTCGTCAAGCTTGTCGACTTCCCAAAGTACCTCGTCGCAACGACGGGGGTCAAGACGTTGAGCACGTCCCAGTTGTCCGTGTCTATCTTGGGGTAGAGGCACTGCCTCAGGCTGTCGGTGCTCCGCAGCATGATGAGGGCGCCCTTTTTCATGGCCTTTGCGACGCTCATCAGCAGGTCGAGCTTCTGCTCCTCGTCCCCGCCGACGAGGGCCGCGAAGTGCACCACGTCACAGTCCCGGAGGTCGTCGGGCAGCGAGGCGACGTCGGCCTCGACGAAGCGCATGCTATTATCGCCGAGGCGGCGGGCGACCAGGGTCCCATGCTGGATGGCCTCTTCGCTGCGATCAATGTTGATAATCTCCACGTCGTGGCCCAGCTTCGGCCGCATGCAGAGCGCTGTGAAGGGCGTCGGACCCGAGCCGAGGAAGGCGATCTTGCGAGGGCGTGAGAGCTGGGTCTCACCAACGGCGGTGTCGAGTGTGTTGGCTTCCCTGCGTGGTGGTTACCAATCAGTCGGCTGGAAAAAAAGGGGAGAGAGAGACAAATAGAGAGAGAGAGAGAGAGAGAGAGAGAGAGAGAGAGAGAGAGAGAGAGAGAGACTCCGAAGAGAGAGAGGCGAGGGAAAATATGCAGCCGGCATGTGTTTTGTGTTTTACTCACATGCGCGCCAACTGGTAGTACTGTTCCAGGTAGGGAAACGACTCGAACAGCTGCTGGGACTCCGCCGTTGAGTCTCCGCTGATGACTTTACGCGCGAACTCGAGCTCGAGGAGATACTCCCCATCGCCCCAGATTTGACGGAGCTCCGGGATGACGGCGATTATGCGTGCGTCGGTCATGACCTACAGGAACAANGGGGGGGGGGCTCGTGGATGGATGAAGAGGGATGGTATCGCCGGCTCACCTTTTCATCTTGCGCTTTCGTGGTCTTGGAGGTTGTGACCAGGTCGAAAAGCTGGTTGAAGATGGCCCCGTTGACGGGATCGGGGTATAGGCTCTCGAGGCCCTTCATGCGTTGGAAGAGCTCGACAATGCCCAGGACGGTACGCTCGACTGGATCCTCATGATGCGGCAGCTTGATTAGGGACCGTTGCACCCCGGACCAGTCGCCCGTCAAGGGCTTCCCAATCACGACATCAGTGTGGTCTGCGTCGGGATTGACTTGCTGCGCCCGGCAGACGGCTGGAGAAGTCTCAACAGCCATTTCCTGTTTAGTGTCGAGGGAGCGTGTTGCAACCAGCGGGTGAGAAGAATAGAGCGATGGATGGTAAAAGGAAATACGTGAACAGTATTTGAGGGGCGCTAAGGGGGGTGTAACTTGTGAGGTGAAACGAAACAAGCGCTTGGGTGCTTTTTTTTTTTTTTTTTTTTTTTTTTTTTTTTGCACGTTGGACAAACAACATCGTGACGCTCGAGCTCGTGGCCGGGACTTGGATGCGATTGATTTGACTGCGTGTCTGTGCCCTTGGTAAAAAAGTTTGGTTGTTTATTTGCGTACCACACCCCCACCATGTTCTACCAAAGACACCGACACGGCGAGCATAAGCTGAGGAAGGGCTTGGTGATGATCAGGTGGATTGGTTACATACACCCTTGATATCCCATGCTCCCGGCGCACCCGCTTGGGGGACAATGTGGTAACTTTGTAGGACATTTCGAAGCTCATCAAACCACCTGTTGCCATGAGAGTTGCCGAGCCAGAAACTGCGACAACAGGGACTCAAGGAGATCCGGTGGGCACCCCGCCCGCACGGCGACCCAGGGCTTCGATCTAAGTTCTAACACCTTCTGCAGGGCCTCCCTACCTAGGTAGGGTAAGGCCTGCAACAGTTCCAAGGGTCTCCGTAGCACCACCCTCCACTTCAATATTAACAAACACCACAGACTGAATGAAGCACAGACCGGAAGTCTGGTTCCGAAACCTGCTTAGCGCGTTCTATGCCACGCGGTGTTCAAGAAACCTTTGAGAATAAGCTTACGGTCCGGCCCCACAAACATAACAACCATCACGTAGTGCAATCACATAGTTCAGGATTAGTTACCCAATAATGCTACCCTAGGGCGAGCTTGAAAGAAAGAAAGAAGAAACACCCTTTTCATTCGGCAATTCACTAGACTTACGACCGCCCGCCCTATGCTATCACTGACTTGATAATCGCAAGGAAAAACAAGCCAACAAGTGGCTCAACTATTCACAGCATTGTATGAAGGCTTTCCTCAGCCCGTAGCAGTCAAAAAAACAGTTGGACATCTAGAGCAAACGCCGGTACGTCCGGGCCCCAACCCCAAGTCGCAGACCCATGGGGTTAGAACAAGGGTTAGACTCGAGGCTGTCCAAGACACATCGTAGCCAGAGCTTGGTGCTTCGTGTCGGTGATGAAGTCAACCCAAGGCACGTGATTAATCAGAGAAAACAAACATTGACTGGATCGGGCAGTTGAGGCACAACAACCAGACAACTGAGTCTTGTAATGTCAGATCTAGAGATTCTAAGTAATAGCATTAAAGGATGTAATGGGGTTCTAAAAGCATGACGAGGGGGGTTCATCTGTTTCACGTATCGGAATGCTCTCAAGGACGCTTGGTAAAAACCAAGGGACATTCGTCCTAAACCATGTGTTAGTACAACAGACTTCAAACGGGACCAGGGTGACCAAAAGTCGGGGAGCAACCTACCTCTGGGAACAGTGTGGCAAACACCCGAATCTCCTCCGACTTGGGCGTAGCATGGTGCTTCCAATCGAGCTCCAAGGCCGCTTTCCCAATCATGGAAGCCATCTGAAGCGGAACGTATTTTCGGGCCAGGCAATCGTGCGGGCCGGCGCCAAAGACCAACCAGTTCTTCGTCTTGGACTCGGCGTCGCCCGTGATCCAGCGCTCAGGATCATAGACCTCAGGCTCACGGTAAACCTCGGGGTCATGGAGTGCTGGGTAGCAGGATGGAATAATCATGGAGCCCTTCGGGACGGTGTAATCGGGAGTAACAGGGAACTTCTTCGTGGCCAGGTAGGGGACAAAGATGACGGGCGGACGGTAGCGGAGAAGCTCCTTGACAACAGCATGCGTGTATGTCAGAGATTCAAGCATGGGCAGGTCAAAAGGCTTGTTGCGGTCGCCGCCGCGCGCAGCCAGGTTCTCTTCGCGGACGCGGTCTAGCACGTCGGGTCGTTGGGCGAGAATCTGGAAAATCCAGGTTGTGGCACTGCTTGATGCGTCTTGTGAGGCGAAGAGAAAGGTGAACAGGGTGTCTGCAATCTCCTCGTTGGTGAATTCGCGAATCATGTTTGTCGGCTTCTCCAGGCCCGTCTCTCCAGCAGCTATGCGCGCCTTGTAGCGCTCCGACTCCATCATGTGCAAGACCCAGTGGTCGACAACACAGGTCGGGGTCGCACCAGGCTTCGACATGTTGGCTTTGCAGGCGGCGGCGCACTTTGCAAACTCGACATGGACGGCGTCAGCGGTACGCTTGCCGTACCACGGCTTCGTACCGGGTATGTAAATAGAGAAGGGGACGTTGACCAGCTCAAGGGCAGCGGTGGCCAGGTAGAAGTCATCAGCAATCCTCTTGACGGCGTCCTGTGAGATGTAGTCCCCGAAAAAGGTGCGGCAGGACAGAGCGCAGTTGATCTCGCGGAAGCGGGTCATGAAGGGGAGGGGTTTTCCGTTGGCAGCAGCACTGTCGGCGACGAACTTGTCGTAGTATTGGTCGAGGACCTTTTCCTGCACGGGAAGGTAGGTTGAGATGGCCTTGTTGGTAAACAGGGGGGTCAGGCCCCTTCGATATTCGGCGTGGGCCTTGCCCTGCAGGAAAACCCAGGCTTTGTGGCCAATGATGTCCTTGGCGAGTGGTACGATACAGGGCTCAGCATAGGCAGGGGACTTGAAGACCTTGTGTGCCAGGTCGCGATCGGAGGTGAGGACGACGAATCTATCATGGTATCAAAACGTTAGCGGGAGATATTCGGGCGGGAGAGCATCTGTCTGGCTTGGTGTGTGTGTGTGTGTGTGTGTGTGTGTATGTGTGTGTGTGTGTGTGTGTGTGTGTGTGTGGCTGGACACACTCGACGTACTTGTGGAAGACGGATACGCAGCTGAGAGGGCCGCTGGCCCACTGGGCGAGATATGAGTCGAATTTGGGGTGAAGTGCTTGGATGAAGGGACCCATCAAGGGGATCTTGAAGGTCGGTCCAGCGATAGAGCCCTTCCGCCAGAGGTACATGACTGTGGTTGGCGACTATTAGCAAGCAGATCACCCTTCGACGGGGCAACGTCGACCCCGAACAGGGCCTGCGACAGACAGAAACTGGACGGAACGTGGGCAATCAATGTCTCCTTACCTTGATCATAGACCACGACTCCGATCAGGAAGGTGACGACGTATTGCCAGGTAGACCAGCCGGCGAGCAAGTTGGACAGCTGGCCGAGGTTCAACGCCGCCGCGGCCGACCCTGGCTGGAGGAGCGCAGGGTGAGCGCTGGCGTTGACTGCATCGGCGTTCATGTCGACTATCGAGATGGCTGCCGCTGTGTCGGTGGTGTTGAGTGCGCCGCAGTGCCGTGAGTGTGTGGTGTTTCCGCTTGCTTGCAGAAGAATGCGGGCGGGTGGAGGGGAAAGGGAATGAAGATGGGAAGGAAGCAGAAGGAAAGAAAGAAGAAGAGAGGGAAAAAGGGAGGATGCGGGACAGAGGAGAGGACTGTCCGACTGCGAGTATCCGTACATCGACTGGCAAATTGCAACTTCTTCTCGCCCGTACCTACGGTAGGTAACCTACACACCGACCTACCTGCGCCTTACTAAGGTTGTTTGGCTCCAGAGAGAACCACCACAGCATCTCACCAATCATGGGCAGGCTTGCATAGATAGCCCTTGCCTTGTTACGTTAAATAGGTAGGTCCCACCTTGACGTGCTTGCCTGTCGTGTCGTGTACACTACGGACGGTTAAGCGGCTCGTCGTCCCCGGCGGTTGCGATTCCTGCACTAAGGCCTCTTTAGTACTAGTCTCCGATCTTCTGGTCCAGGGTATAGGGCACCTCAACGCTATGATATGCGCCCTCTCTGCGGAGACTAGTCCTATTTGGGCATGTCCGTCAGCAGTACGTACCCTCTTCGACTCTGGAACTACTTCACATTGGACACGGCCCTCATCCTTGTCTCCACCCGTAACACACGATGCCGCCTTTTTCAATTTCCTCCTGAGTCTGCTCCTCCCCTCTCTTGTTCCTCTCTTGTTCCTCTCTCACTCGTCGTATCCGTACGTACCAACCAACCAGCCCAGCCCAGCCCAGCCCAGCCCAGCCCAGCGACCCAGCTTTCTTCCGAGTCTCTAATCTCCCGTCGGCATAATGAGTCAGACCCTAGGATCTGCTGCTTGGGAACTTATCATGAGCCAAATGGACTGCTACAGCGAGTCTTCATCCCGAGGCCAGAGGGACCCGAACCGTACTCTTTGACATGCGGAGCGTCCATTTACCGGCCCATTGCGGCCTGGGAACGACGACAAGCTCAGCATCCTTTCTCGGATTCAGCACCGTGATCGGGTCGTTAAAGTCCAAGGCCGGATTCCTCTCCCATGCGCCACCTCTGGCAGGACGTAGATCGACTCGCATCGCTAGAAGGGCGACCAAGATGACCATCTCGGTAGCCGCAAACTGCCGCGCGGGACACAAGTGCGGAGGTGCACCCCACGCTAAGAAGTCGCTGCCGCCGCGCTTCTTGTCCACGTCGACAAACCGCCTGGGATCGAATTGGGATGCAGTCGGGCCCCAGATCTTCTCGTGCGAATGGATTGCGTTGCCCGGCATCTGGAGGTAGTTCCCCGCCTTGAGGACATACTTGCCATCCAGCAGCGTGTCCTGCATCACCTTGCGGATGGCGGCGTGGATGTGCCGCATCCGTTGCGTTTCCTGCAACACCGAGAGCAGCAACGGACACCGTGCCTTGAGAGCCGCCACGTCGAGCGCGAACCGACCCTTTCCCAACTCGACGACGGCCTGCTGCTCGAGTTCGTCCCGGACCTGGGAAAGAGTCGACTCCCGCGAAAACAGTTCCCAGACGGTCCAGTAAAACGTCGGCACCGTGTTGCTTAGCATGCCGATCGGCAGTGTCGCCTGCTGTTTGATACAGTCCGTTTCCGAGATTCCAGCTTCGCGGAGAACCCGCCAGCGCTCCCGGAAGAGCATCGACGCGTCTTGAGGCATGTCGTGACAGTACTTGATGTGTGCGTCGAACACTTTCTGTCGGGCGGCGTAGCCCTTGCCTAGCACGTCAAAGTTCAGTCCGGAAATATGCGCCGACAGATGGGCATGCCACTGCCTGCAAGTCCGCGCGTGTATACATCAGCATGGAACAGACCACGCCGAGACACCGAGTCCTTATAGAATGCCCACCTGCACGTACCAAAATGCCTTTTCGACCTCGGCGTCGAGGAAGGGGTGCCGTGTGCCGTATACGCCGCAGCTGGAAGCTTGAGTCACGACATGTCGAGCCCACTGTAGAAATCGAACGCGACAACCTTCTTGTTGCTGCTGCTGCTGCTGCTGCTGCTGTTCAACAGCTTGGTCTACGAGGGTATCGACATCGAACAAGGCCCGGTTCCCCATGCGCTCATTCTGCTCGTCAAGATGGGGGCCCGGCGCCAGACTAAGTCGCATGGCCCGGCTAAAGTCGGCTGCGCAGTGCGGGCCGCCGAAGATGGCGTTCGTCTCGTCACTTGCGTCGCCCCATCGTCGGGCAACATGCTGAAGCATGGGCAGGAACGACAACGTCCTCGATTGTCTCTGGATGGCGGGGAGAAGCCGGACTGACACACTGGTGTAGAGCTTGAAGTGGAAGATGCCCAGGGTATAGATCTCGCCCTCGGTGGCATCTCTGCTTGCGTCCAGCCTTGGTTGTTAGCGCATGGGTTTGTTTGCCAGACGTGTATCCGTACGCAGACGCAGCTGGCTATACTCGGTACATGTTTTCGCACTCACCGTAACTTGCTGTGATACGAGGGCCCGCTCCGAATGAGGCCAAGGATGTGGCCAATGAGCGGCACCTTGGACCGGAGACGCAACGGCTCGTCCCGGTGGTCCCTCAGCGTCAACACATATTCAGCAGCATACGCGAGGAAGACCAGGCCCGCCACGGCGTAAACGACTGAATGAAACATTGGGGCCGCGAGAAGAATGGAAGTGTCGAATGTCCATTGGTTGACTAATGTCACAAAATGCGTAATAGGCTACGGATATGGTGATTTACATATACCCCTCGGCAGCGAGTGCCAGAGCCCTTCCTTCATTGTCAGTCGAACACGATGCCGAGATTCCGGCACGCGTAAGCGGCTATGGCTGACGACCCGTCCCGGGCCCCCTTGTCACGCAGATGCCACAAAGCAATCCATTCGACCGGCTCCTGAGAATAAGACAATGCTGAGGTACTGAAGTGGATGCACGTTGACGCTGACGCGAGCTGACCAAGTCGAAAACCAAGAACCGGAACGTGCCTATATAGGAAAGCGAAGCCATTANGGGGGGGGAGGAGTTCCTACATGCCATTTGTATTGGTTCGCCGACTCTGTACGAAGGAGCTCGTCAATATGATGTGGCCCCGCCAGTCCGGACTCACTCGCAACTACATCTCTTTGGAACACTTCGTCCGACATGTCCAGACTCCACCGGTGTGCCATCCCCTGCCAGCCCCAGTAAAGGATCGAACCCCATGGAGCCCCCACGCTCGAACTACCATGATAAGGATTCAAGATAGGTGGGAGGGGGATGTCTGCAGTTCTCAGCGCCAGCTGTGTTGGAATCCAGTGACAAGGTCACACATGCTGTCCTCATTGGTGGGTTTTCGACGCAGCAGCTCTTCAGCCGCCCGCAGCATGCATCTTGCAGTTACTCATCGAGGCCGGATATCCACTTTCGAGACGACGACACGTTGATGGTGCGCATCGTCTACTGATCTGCTTCGCCTCATGAAGCGGGGCTCAGGTTCTCCGTACAGCAACGTCTTTCAGAAACAGTACACAGAAGGGGGCTTGTCCAGTCCGGCAGTAGCCAGACCCAGAAGACGAGTGGTCAAGTCACAATAGCCTTAGGGGGCATACGTGTGTGTGACTAGAAAAGAAGGTGAGTCGAGCAGCCTTTGGAGAAACCCTTTTATCCAGGTCAACCATTTACACTGACAAACCGGACTTTGATGGTTCATCAAAATGGCAGAATACCAGAACACCAATTTGGCAATGATGAGCATAAAGAGGAGTCGATATTTTGTACAAGTCGATGGGTACATTCATCTGATGCTCTGTGCTTAGTCCGGCCCTCCACGCACATATCACGGCTGAATACCGCCGAGGCTGCCTGCATGTTAGCCAAGTGTTCTTGATCCATCCGCATTCGCCCCTCGATAGATATCCGCACCCAATAAGAGGCAACTAGTAGTCAACTTTCCAGGCAGCAACGAGGATCCTTTGTGAGAAATGACACCGCATAAGGCGAGCTATATCCTGTCTGGGATTCCGGTTGGCATCCCCTGCTCACCCAGATGCCAATGGAGGCATTACATGTGCATACGAGCAAGCAAAGGCGTGTCACACGCTGCTGACTAGAGTCCATCTGCCGTAGGATATGGCCCTAGTAGCAGGACGAATGCGCTTCCTGCAGGATCGTGCCGCAAGTTAGGAGGAGAAAAAGTCTGGGCCAGACGATGGCAGAGAAAGCTCGCGTAAGGCGGCGCCGAAATAGAGGCTGGCCAAGACGGCGACTTCTGCGTGAGGGGCTGACTGCTACGCATTACCAGCGGCTATATATTGACAAAAGCCGTTTGGCGCCCAAGTTTGATAGCGAAACTCCCAGCAAGCCTGTTGTCTCCAATTGTTCCCCTACAGATCAGATTGGTAACGCGTCATCATGGAGCCTTCTAATCTCAACACGACGGAGATGCTCGAGGGCACGCCCATCGCCTTCCATACCCTCTTCTCCTGGGCCTCTCCCACCGTCACGGCCCTCCTTGGGGCCCTCGTAACGTGGTGGTGGTTTGCAACAGGCCGCAGCAAGAAGCAGCCCAACATCTACGGCAACTATGACTTCAACGCGCCCATCATCGGGTACCAGAGCCCTATCCTGGGACGGTGGCAGTTCTTCCGCAAGGGGCCGGCCATGATCCGCGAGGGCTACGCAAAGTACAAGGACAGCTTCTTCAAGGTCTCGGGCAACGATCTCCTCATCGTGCCCAACAAGTATCTGGCCGAGCTGGCGAGCATGCCGCCCGAAAAGCTGAGCCTCAACACGGCCATCGTCGACGCCTTCCAGAACCTGCGGTCCATCACGGCCGTCATCACGGACCATAGCCTGCAATCACGCATGCTCATGACGCGGCTGACACCCAAGCTGGGCCTCCATGTGCCCCTCGTGCAGGAACAGCTGCGAAAGCACCTCCCGCGGGAGCTTGAGGCGACCGAGGATGCCTGGACGCCCATGAACGCGCTGGCGCTGGCTCGCCGGCTGGTCCACCGCGGCGTGGCGACGCAGTTCGTCTTTGAGCTGCGCGAGGACGAAGACTACCTATCGACGGCCACCGACTACTCGGAGCACGGCTTCAAGCACAACTTCCTCCTGCGTGTGGTGCCGGACCGCCTGAAGCCCCTCGTCGCGTGGTTCCTCCCGACGAGCTGGGGCGTCGACCGGGCCCTGCGCAAGGCCGAGAAGCTGGTCATCCCCGTGATGCGCGAGCGCCAGCGCCGTGAGCAAGAGGACCCGGCCTACGAGCGGCCCGACGACTTCCTGCAGCACCTCATCGACGGCGGCCGCGAGCTCCAAGACGACGAGGCCACCACCGTCCAGCGCCTCATGGTCACCTACCTCGGCTCCGGACCCTCGACCATCATCGCCGTCGCTCAGGTGCTCTTTGACCTCTGCGCCCATCCCGAGTACGTCGAGGTCCTGCGCCGAGAGGCCCTGCAAGTCCTTCGGTCCCATGGCGGCTTTACCAAGCAGGCCCTGGCCGACATGAAGAAGATGGACAGCTTCATGCGCGAGTCGCAACGTCTTAGCCCGCCCACTTTACGTATGTTTTTTTTTTTGTGTCCTCCTCCGTAACCTTGCCGAACCCCCAAGTCTTGAAAAGCCCCTTATTACTATGTCTTTTGTCTCTGTTTGTGTGTGTGTGTGTGTGTGTGTGCTGATATGAGTACAAAAGTTGGGTTCAATGCCATTGTGCGTCAGAACCTGAGCTTGCACGACGGCACCGTCCTTCCCGAGGGTGCCCACATCCAGATGGCTACCTACGCCATCGGCACCGACCCGGAGCGTGTTCCCGGTGCCGACAAGTTCGACGGGATGCGACAGTACAACAACCGCAAGCGGCCGGGCGAAAGCAATTGGCACCGTACGTACTGACCGCTTTCTTTGCTCCCCCTTCCCGTTTCTGCCCCTTCGTCCTTTGCGTATACGATAGAAACCGAGAAGCAACTGACGGGCTTCGACGCCAAATCCAGAGTTTACCACCACCAGCGAGAACAACCTCCACTTCGGGCACGGCAAGATTGTGTGCCCGGGCCGCTTCTTCGCCGACCATTCGATGAAGATGATTGTGTCCAACATCCTGCTGCGCTACCACCTGCGCTTCCCTGGCGGCACGACAGAGCGTCCCGCGAACTCGAGCCTGTATGACGTGGTCATCCCTGACCTCAGCACCTGCGTCGAGTTCAAGCTGCGCACAGATGCCAAGGAGACCGTCTTTTAGGCAGGGGGTTT